>CAUYRT010001476.1:0-49168 GCA_963574885.1 Lepilemur ruficaudatus
GGTTTATCAAAGATTAGGTTACCATATGTAGATGGTTTCATCTCTGGATTCTCAGTCCTGTTCCAAAGATCAATGCTTCTGTTCTTGTGCCAATAACAAACTGATTTGATTATTATTGCTTTATAGTACAACTTGAAGTCAGGAAGACTGATGCCTCCCAGTTTGTTCTTTTTGCTTAAGATTGCTTTGGCTATACGAGGTCTTTTCTGGTTCCACACAAAGTGAAGAATTATTTTTTCTAGTTCTGTAAAGAATGAAGGTGGTACTTTGATGGGGATTGCATTCATTCTGTAGATCCATATGAATTTTTAATGAAAATCACCAAAAATCCTGAAATGAAGCAAATACACCTGAAATACCCTACATGTATTATGCTGTATTTTTCATCTGTATATAGACATTTGCCAGCTCTATTCGAATTAACACAACACATCCAATAAAGAAAGTTATTTTGTAACCGATTCTTTTTTATGCCCCCCTCAATATCTTGAATCCTATTGTCATCCAGCTAACCCAGAGGGGGAAGTTATTTAATTGTGAATAAAATATGTGCCTTCAATTTCTCTGTGGAACAATGTCAGGATGGTAGTATCAAGTAAGGGTATAATAGAAGATCTCCTAACCACTCTCCATTTAACCTGTTCCCCAGATTCACAGTTAATCTCTATTCCTTATATAAGGATGGTTTTATCCTTAATTATATAAGGATGCCCATGTTATGGTGAACGTTAACATTGGCAGGTAACTTGCTACTACTCTTTAGTACACCTTAAGCACTTTTGCTCCAGCCAGTTTGTTACTTGTTATGAATTAGTTGTGTTTGTTACCAAATTATGCCAGTTGCTATCATATGATTAATTTAATTAAATATAAAATAATTATACACGATTAAGAAACAAAAGGAGACATTTATATAAAATCCATCTTGAATGCTTTGGAAAGATTCTAAAACAAGAAGTTAAAATAAAATGTTAACTTGGAAGAAAGTACAGAAATTTTAAGGTGTAGGACTCGTGAATAAATATGAAAAGCTAGAAAGATTCCATACTCAGATTATTTCCAAAAAATTCTTTAGATTTTTTCTCCTATTTAAAGAACCAACATCATAAACACAATGTTACCTATTCCAAAACAAGGCAGTAGACAGTGTATTTTGGTGATTTATGCTAGAAAGAGAATAATAAACTCTATATATCAAACCCATAGTCAAAAAAAGGACTTATTTAAAAAAGACTGGTGAATGATTATTTGTGTGTTTTAAATTACAGTATCTATACTGCAATTTTTAAATGCCTTTCTGCTTTAAAAAACTTTATCAACAAATGGACCAATTACTAATCCCTACTATATTGGATAAGAAGGGTTCCATTGTGATCAGCAGAGAAAAGATTCAAGAATTCTAAAGATTCTCTCTTAGACAAGAGAGAAATTTCTTGGAGAATTAATGTTTTTGTAAGTTCCCATCTTATTTTATGTTGGAGGAACTTGCAGTTGCTGTGTACACATAATTGTTTCTAGTTGTACCTGGATGAATTCTAAATTTTCAGAGAGAACCTGACCCATTTTTTCTGGTCTTCTATACTTTGGCTACGACAGAAAAAGAGAAAACTGTTCCAAATTCTAGCTTCATTCTTAATTTGAATATTTGAAACATAATTATAAATATAATTGTAATGAACAGTCATTTATATAATGACAACCATATGTTAGGCACCATGCTGGGCAACATGGGAAGCACAGGATTCTTGCCTTCTAGAAGCAGCTTGCAATCTAACTAGAAATAAGCTTGCATACATCTCTAGGCTTAATTTGGGAAAAAAAGTTTGCAAATAGCTACCCCGTGAATAGCACATATAATGCATTTTTTGTAGCTAGTTACTCTACTAACCTAATAGAATAGGTGGTATTTGATCTGGGCTTTGAGAGGTATCAACAGGCAGAAATGAAAGAAAATGATCAAGATATTAGGAGATATTCTAGTTGAAGGGAATCACATAACAAAGTGCAAAGCAGGAGTGTAAGTTGTCCTTAGGGACAGTGGGTGGAACTGCTTGGCAGGAGGGGAATTTTGGTTCTCAATACCCAGGAACTCCTAGGGAATTTTCAGGTTACTGTGAGGAGTTTCCATCAGGTTGAGAAATGATGCCTCAG
Source organism: Lepilemur ruficaudatus (assembly GCA_963574885.1). Classification (NCBI taxonomy): domain Eukaryota; kingdom Metazoa; phylum Chordata; class Mammalia; order Primates; family Lepilemuridae; genus Lepilemur; species Lepilemur ruficaudatus. The sequence goes on from CAUYRT010001476.1 coordinate 2,152, forward strand.
AGAAAATGGTTATGATCTATATTTTCTTTCCATGGCCAAGATGTGGGAAATAATTTATTTTCTGATACTTAAAATTTTTCACAGTCTTCATCGAAACTCTAAATTTCAAAGAAAGCTAATAGCAGATTTGTTAAATAACTGTGTCCTTTGAAATACTCCTTAATCAGATGAGGTTTGTCTTTTGCAGAGGAAATCTATGCAGCTCCAGTTTGGTACTTTTTTAATCAAGAAATTCCATTTCTAAATTATCAGAAACGTTCATGTTTTCCAGAGGACCCTTTGGGCATTTACTGTATAGGTGAGAATTCAAGATTGTCCTAAATCTCATATCTCATTTCCAGAGAGAAAACCCAAAGCAAAAACCCTCATGAGTCTCCCATTATTGATTTTACTGGCTTTCTGATAACAGGAAACATAATAACACAAATCTGCACTTGAAGTGTTTCACAATATTGGTTTTTGCCAAATGGAAAAAGATGCATTTTTCTAGGATTGCCTTAAAATAAAATAAGGAAATTCTGCTATATATTTTAAAATTGAGCTCTTATTACCTTATCTGAACTCATTCCTACAAATCAAGTTGTAAAAAAGGATACCTAAACATGTGTTTGTATGAAATACAACTGTATAAAAAAAATACAATCATCTGGCTTCCTATACAGATGACTTTTCCACTATTTTCTCATAGATAGATCTTCAGGAGACCATCACAAGGTTTCACTACTTCTGAAGGAAAGCAGCAACATATATGAGAAGACTAAGCAATTTCCAAAATTTAATATGAAAAGGCATATTTAAAGTATACATTCAATTTTCATTATTAATAGTAGATAAATTCATGCTTCATGCTAAATAAAATTATGCTAAAATGAGAAAGAAAAAGGGCAACCCAAGAATTGTCTCTCATTTTATTTATCTGCCTCTGCTTTCTCACTTTCCATACATTTCTGCTCCGAGCTATACAACTTCATGTATGGATGTCTACTTAAGTTACCAAAGACCTTCTTCCAGAATCTGACTGATACTGTTCACTCCTTATTTTACTTGCTCTCTCCCCAGCTTTTGGCATGGCTGAAGCATGTGCCTTCCATTATGTGCCATTCTTTGATTTTTCTCCTGCTCCTCTCTTCCTGTTGTCCTACTTCTCTGCCAGCTCCTTTTCAGTCTCTGTTGCAGATTCCTCTTCCTCAATCTGCCCCTTACAGCAGAGTTTCTCAAGATCTCCTAAATGTGGGCGTCTTCTACTCTTACTCTACCTATCATACCCAAGCAGTGCCACATGCTTCCCTGTTTCAGTTCTCAGCTACATGCCAGCGAGTCACACACTTAGATTTCCAGTTTGGATCACTCTCCTGAGCTCAGCACCGTAAACTCAACAGCCTATTTGACACACAAGTCTTGAAATAAAATCACCCCTCTCTCCACTCCTTTCATCTCCAACCCACTTTGCTCTTGTGTTACCTGCCTCAGTGAACGGATTTGCCTCACTGCACAAAGCAGAAGCCAGGAATGAACTTTGATTTTTCTCTTTCACTTGCATTCCATTAATCAAGTTAATCACCAAGAATTTAATTCCTACTTCTTAAATATCTGTCAAATCCTTCTATTTTTCTCCATCATCAATGCCACTATACAGTTCCTGGCCACCAACTCGTTCCTGTAGTAGCTTCCTAACTAGTTTCCTTACTGGTCTTGCCCACCTTCAATCCACATTCTATGCCGAAGAGACACGGTCTTTCCATATGGTGTATCTGATCATGTTGCCCCTGTTTACAACCCTTCAATGGCTGGCCACCCAAATCCTAGCTCCTTAGTATGGCAAAAGGCTTCTAGAAATTGGTTCCTCCTAGCCTCAGCAGCCTCATCTCTCCGCACTCTCTCTGCAGTCCTGCAGGTCTCTCTGGACTACGTGCCAGTGTCCTCTACCTGAGCTTTTGCCCTCAGAATCCCTCATGGCTTCTCCTTGCACAAGTGGCCACTGGGCACCGTTCTGAATTGAGATGTGTTATAAGTGCCAAATGTACACAAGATTTTTAAGACTTATCCAAAACAAGAGTAGGAAACATTTTAATAATTTAGTATATTTATTACATGTTGGAATGTAATATTTTGAATATGTTGGGTTAAATAAAATATATCATTAAATTTAATTTCACTTGTTTTTTAATATGGCTAGTGAAAATTTAAGTTATTTATGTAGCCCATATTTGTGGCTTGAGTTATAGTTAAGGATAGCACCAGTCTATAAAATGTACTACAACCATTTCCCAGTTTGTGATTTGCCTTTTATGATTTTTTGCCAGGCAGGAGTTTAGAATATTTATGTAATCTAATTGACATTTTTCTCTTATAATTTCTTCCATTCCCCAATCTAAAATAAGTTAAATATTAATCTATAGTTTATCACTTTAACATATTTTTTGCATTTAGTTTATGATTATTGAAATTCTTGTAGATTGAGAAGAGGCTTCAAGGTAATTTTTTTTTCCAGATATATAGTTATTTTCCCAACCTTTATTTGTTGAATTGGCCATTGCTATCATTCACCCCATTATTTTGGGCCACTTTGTTTAGCATATAGTTAGATCTTCTAGAATAATGGTCTGTTGGATTCTTTACCTTGTCCTCTTGATTTATCATTTTAGTTTTTGAATATCATTTTTTGACAATACATTGAATATTTATAATCTTCTCTTCCTGTTCTTAGTTTTCTGCAAATGTTCTTGGTGCTTCTTTATTCCTGAAGATGAACGTTAGAGTCATTTTGTTAAGTTCCTTCATTTGGCTTATCCATTCAACAGTAATTACTCAGCACTTATTTTCACGATGTCAGGAGCTCAGAGTGTAGAGGGTGCCTGCCTCATGACCATGTATTCTTGCAAGTTGAGCCTTCCCAGGTCAAATCTTCTCATTCAGTAATACAGTGTTTCTCCATCTATTTATATTTCCTTCTGAATCTCTCCAAAAATTCTGTAGTGCTTTCATCTTGGTCACACATATCACCTTTTACGATTATTCCTAGGTATTTCAGGTTTACGCTTACAATGATGAATAGGATATTTCCTTTATTCTCAAACTTAAAGATACATGGAAAGCTATTAATTTTCATACAAACCCACACATCTTACTTACATAGGCTTAACTGAACTTTCGTGATTATTTGAATCATTCTTCTCCTGAGATACAGTTCACATACCATGGAATTCATCCTTTTATAGCATAAAATTCAGTGGCTTTAGTATATTCACAAAGTTGTGCAATAATAACCACCATCAAATTCCAGAACCTTTTCATCACCCCAAAAAGAAACTTTATACTCATTAGCTTTCACTTTCATTTCTCTTTCCTCAGCTCCTGGTAACCACAAATCTACTTTCTGTGTGTGTAGATTTGCCTGTTCTGGACATTTCATATAAATGGAATCATAGGCTATGTAGCCTTTTATTTAGTTGGGCTTCTTTTACTTAGCATGATGTTTTCAAGGATTATCCATATTGAGCATGTATCAGTACTTCATTCCTTTACATGGCTGAATAATATTCTAGTATATGGATGTACCACATTTTGTTTACCCATTCATTAGTCAATGTACATTTAAGTTGTTTCCATGCCTTGACTATCATGAGTTCTTTTATGAGTAATATTGTTCTGAGTACTGAGTAATACTGCTATAAAAATTTGTGTACAATTTTTTTGTGTGGACATATATTTTCAATTCTCATGGGTATATATGCCTAGGAGTGGAATTGCTGGGTGATATGGTTAACCCTGTTTAACATTTTGAAGAACTGCCAAACTGTTTTAGAAAATGGCTGCACCATTTACAATCCCACCAGCAATGTACGAGGTTTCCAATTTTTTCACATCCTCACCAACACTATTACTGTCTATTTCACTACAGCTATCCCCATATGTTTGTAGTGGTATCTCATTACGGTTTGATTTTCGTATCTCTAATGACTAATAAAAAGTTAACCATCTTTTCATGTACATATAGGCCATTTGCATATCTTCTTTGGAAAACTGTCCATGCAATTTAACTCACATTTTAAAAATTGGGTTGCCCTAATTACTGAGTTATAACTTATTTTATATACTAGACACCAGACCTTTATCAGATATATGATTTACAATTTTTTTCACTCCTGTGTGTTTTCTTTTCACTATCTTGATAGTGTCCTTTGATGCACAGAACTTTTCCATTTTGATGAAGTCCAGTTGATCTGTTTTTTCCTTTGCTGCTTGTACTTTTGGTATCTCCCGAGGTTAGGAATATTTATGCCTATGATTCCTTCATTCTAAGAGCTTTATAGTTTTAGCATTTACATTTAGGTCTTTGATCCATTTGGAATTAATGTTTGTAGTAGACGATGTAAGGAAGAGATGTAATTTCATTCTTTCAACTGCGATATCTGGCTGTCCCTGAATGTGGATAGCCAATTGTCTCAGCATCATCACTGAAAAGACATTGGCATCCTTATCAAAAATCAACTGACAATAAATAAATGTATGGGTTTAGCTCTTGACTCTCAATTGTATTCCATGGATCAATATGTTTTTTCTCGTGCCAGTACCACACCCTCTTGATTTCTGTAGCTTTGGAGTAAATTTTAAGATCAGGAAGTATGAGTCCTCCAACTCTGTTCTTCTGATTGTTTTAGCTATTCTGGACTCTTTGTATTTTCCTATGAATTTTAAGATCTGCTTGTTAATTTCTGCAAAAATGGCAGCTGGGATTTTGATAGGGATTGGATTAAACTAGCTTGGGTAGTACTGCAATCTTAACAGTACTAAGTCTTCTAAAGCATTAATAGGGATCTCTTTCCATTTACCTATGTGTTCTTTAATTTCTTTCAACAATGTTTTGTGGTTTTTAGTGTTCCTTTCTTGCAGTTCTCTTATTAAATTTATTTTTACATATTTTATTATTTATAGTTTTGTAAATTGAATGTTTTCCTTAATTTCAGTTTCAGTTTATTGCTAGTGTGTAGAAATAAAACTGATTTTCCTACACTGATCTTTTCTCCTGTAACATTGCTAAACTCGTTTATTAGTTCTAGCAGTTTTTTGGGGGATTCCTTAGAATTTTTTCCACAGATTATGTCATATGCAAATAGAGATAATTTTACTTTTTCTTTCTATCTGGACACTGGTTATTTCTTTTTGTGGCCTAACTGCTCAGGCGAGAATTTCCAGGAATGTTGAGAAACAGCAAGAGCTAAGTCCTTGTTTTGTTCCTGCTCTTGGAGAAAGTCATCATTGAACATGATTTCAGGTGAGGGTTTTCACAGATGGCTTTTTTCAGGTTGAGGAAGCACCCTTACATTCCTGGTTTGTCGAGTGTTTTTATCATGACAGTGTGTTGAATTTTTGTTAAATGCTTTTTTCTGCATCTGTTGAGATGAGCATGTGGGTTTTCTCCTTTATTATGTTAATATACTCTATTATACCAACTGATTTTTTTTTCATGTTGAATCACTCTTGCATTCCTGAGCTACATTCCATTTAATCAGGATGTACAATCCTTTTTAGCTGTTGCTGGATTCTGTTTGCCAGTATTTTGTTGAGATGTATATCTCTGTATTTTTAAGGGATATTGGTTTGTTGGCTTGTCTTCTCATGATATATTTGTCTGGTTTTGTTATCAAGGTAATACTGGCCTCTTACAATGAGTTGGGAAGTGTTGCCTCATCTTCTGTTTTTCTAAATGATTTATGAAGAATCGATGTTAAATATTTGGTATAATTCATCAGAGAAGCTATACAGTCCTGGGCCTTTTATTATTATTATTATTATTATTTAAATGTCTTTATTTGTTTTAGTTCTGTTCAGATTTTCCATTTCCTCTTGAGTCACTTTTAGTAGTTTCTAGGAATATCTAGAGTGGTTGTATTTCTAGTATTAAGTCCCTTGTTAGCACAACTGAGGTCTGTTGGACTGGACCCACGCAGATGCTGGGTGAGGGCAGCAGAATAACCAGAGGCCAGATGAGCTGCCGGCACATTAGAAGCATCAGAGGTGTATTTATCCAAAAGTAAGCCAAAGACCCTGACTTTGGGCCCAGATAGCAGGAGGCAGGTGCAGCAGCAGGCAGGTGATGGCAGCCAAGAGCAGGCAGGAGCAGACTGTCTCACCTTGGCCTTTAAAGAAGCCTGCCTCTTCCCTTCTTTTTGCTGCATGAATGAATTAATCTCATTTCCCACTGAGTCTCCTATCTACTTCACATAAAGAAGAGAAATGTTTCCACTTGAAGGTATACAAGATTTGGACATAGAGTTGCTAACAAAGAACATTAGGATAATAAAGTATTTATCAGCTATTATCTGTGAAGTACTAATTCTGAATTACCAGATGGATTTTTGTTTGTAATTTTAAGACGGGTTAGAATATACACACATGTGCACACATACATATAACAAGTTGAAACCATAACAACCCAGGCAACAACAACAAAAAAATCTTGCATTGCAAATATGGCACAGAGGCCTTAAAATATATATTCTAATGCATGCCTCTTTTTAGAAATCCAGACATGAAATACTGATGCTATAATTAGAAATTAGAGCATGTATATAAATATTTTAAAAAGAGAAGCTCAATATTGAAAAGCTTTGAGCATAGATGTTATAAAATAAAGTGTATTTCAAAGTTATGTGTCATACAACAAAGTAGGACGTGTGAAGTAAGATAAAATAAGTAAAGTTTTAAGTCTCCTTGGTTTTCTGAGTGAATTACATTCTTGTTTTATTCATATATAATAGATAATATGTTCTAAAAGAACAATTAAAATAAACTTTGCTTTTATTTCAATTTTTATTCAAAAGGTACTCATTGGTGTTAAAGATTCTACATGAATATAGATAGTCCTCTAGTTAATAAAAGATATCATTTAATAATATGCTTATATTTCCTAAATCTTTTACTTCACATGAGTAGACTAAACTAAACATATTAATTTATAAATGGAGCTTCTCAAGGCAGAAATCCTTAATTAGTTTCCAAAAGTGACATGGCTATACCAATACAATTAATAGCATTAGGCCATTCAGCTGAGGGCCGTCAGCGTGCAGGATGGAGAGTGGGATCAGAAGTCACTGGAGGGGGTGAAGAGGGGGAGAATGAGCAGAGGGAATGAGCTTGTCTTCTAGCTAGTTAGAGATTTTACAATTAGTGACTCTTTGAAGCTTAGGGAGTTTTGTTGTCATGGTTTCTGAGGAAGTCATCATGAGGCTAGCTGTGTGCAAGATCCCTGGGGACTCAGATGCAGTAGCTCCAGGCATACTTTAAGTGTGCCAAGAAAGGGCCCAGGTTTTCCAGCGCCTCCCTTCTTTCTGTTAGGTGCTTCCAAGTGTAAGAGTGATGAGAATGACAAAAATATAGCCCTATAATATAGGCAAAGCTAAGGCCTATAACTACAGTTTCTGAGAATTAGCTAGAATCAGGCTAGCATACAAATAGTTCTGTGTGCTAGCATGGGTCTTTACAGTACATTCCACACCAATGCTTCCTTGATGAATGAAGTTATAATATGAAATATTTTTCAATTTGTTAAGAGCCAAATAATCTGATCTTTCCTGTTTCATCAACAAGATGTAAAATGGTAAAAATGTCTCCAGGGAGACTGTTTAAATCTTAATCTCAGAAAGCCCAGGGTGGTACTTAATGAGTTAATAAACAGGAAAAGAGAAAGTCATGTCACCTACAAAACTAATTTTTTTCAAATTTCTTATAATGCCAGTATTAGAGTTAGTTCTAAAAGATCAATTTAAATCCTTCATCCTCTAAGAATTCATCTGAAGCATGCCATTTTTCTGTAAGGCATCTAGCCACTCTACTAGTGTATGTGACGCATGGGTACATGAGGTAAAGTTTGGATATTTTTCAGTTTATCTCTGAGGCTAAGTAACTTTCCTTGGCTTTGGAATTCGCTCAGCTTTCTGTCCAAACAGTACACTCACTGACAGGGAAAGAGACTTTCCTCAAAAGCTTAAGAATGAGTCCCTTTTTTCGGGTGAATAGTGTGGGCCTTAAAAAATGTCACTATGAGTAATTCTTCACTTGAAAGCAATCTGTATCCCAGAGGAGGCAGCCAGTAAGGACGAGAAACCACAGTGAGCTCAGCAGGAAGGAGGTCTGAATGATATCCACGTCATACCAGGACCCACGTGGCAAGCTTTTCCATTTTCTACTCAGAATGCAATGTTCACAGCTATGTGTCCAAAGGATGCTTTACTGGCATATTATTTTGGCTGAGATGAGCAACTGGCTAAAACTATTTTGAAATTGCTTCATGTTAATCCCTTTGGGTCATGACTTGGGGTTTGTGTGCTGGGGTAAATGCAAGACTCCTAGAAGAATCTTCTGGATGCCCATAGGCACTTGCTTAGCCACCTAGGAACAAAGGTTATTATTTTTAGTTTTCATAAGTGAGGGCTGACTAACATCTTGTTCAATGGTCTATATCACCTGTTGCCTATATCACCTGTTGAGGCAGGTGAGTTGACAATCAACAAAGTAGAACCGCTGTACTCAGGCATTTGTCTAAGGCACAATCTTAAAGTCCCTGCTCCCCAGCGGTTGTCATAAATGAAGCTAAATGAGACAATCTTTATTATATTACAAGCTCTTATTTTTTTCTAGATAGCTATACACTTGCTTTTCTTTTGCTCTTTTAAAAATTTAAGGTACCTTGCTATATTTTATATATTCTTGTAGGAAAACATAAAATAAATAAATGTAAATATCTCTCGGTCACTTTTCAAAAGTCACTAAGAAACAAACTAAAACGTATAAAAAATAAACCTTCCCACAAACTGTAAATATTTGGTGCTAATGAGCACAGCAGAGAAAACTGCTATGGGTTGTACCAGAGCAAGGAGTGCTGAATAATGCATGAAATGACAAATCCCAGGCCAGAGCCAGGAGAAAGCTTTTCACAGCTGGCTTAAATATTCATTTTAAATATAGTACAATAAAAGTCTCCTTTTTCTTGATTAGCCTTAGAAAAAGGAAAAGCCAATGTGTTTTCAGAAACCCTATTACAGGGAATAGGAAAACGTCCTTTTAGCATTAAGTTTTTAAATCTCTCTACATGCCCTTTCATTTAAAAATATTTCCTCATTTTGGATATACGTGGCTTTTCTGAGACTAGAGATCCAGGCTTCTCAAGTTCCTTCAAAAACAAAATGAAACAAAACAAAAAACTGGCTTAGCAGGGACTCTGTGAACCCACACATCATGCAAGTGCCGGATGTTCCTTTAGGTCTGTCCTACGCATTCACATCCTAAGTCAAACACGTCCACGGCTCCTGAAGGAAGCTCCTTTTTGTAAATGCACCTTCTTCATCTGTGCCTATTGCAGCTCTTTCGCCGCTTATGATCCATATTGAGCTAGCTAAAGCCTATACCATTCCGCTCTTTCTCTTTCTTCCTCCTTCTCTTCCATCTTTCTCCAAAGAGGACAAAGAGTTCCAGGTTCAAACAAGTTGCATTGTACATATGGCCTGCACTTGAGGTGGCGCTGTGGGAGGTTCTGCCCTGGGTGCAGCCACCGGGGGCCATTGCCTGTAGAGCACTTAAGGCAATAATAAAAACAACTAGAAGTTGGCCTGCTTTTTATCATCACCATATACTGGTGATTCTAAATAATGTCAGTGAAGGTACAAACCAGTCCCCCCGCCACCTCCAACTTGCTGCACCCCCATGTTGATGGGGTAATGAAAGGACTCATAATTTTCCTGTGGATTGCTATGATAGTCTTTGGCTGTATAACTCTCAAATGTGGGGTGAGACCACCAACGATAAAAGTGGGAGATATGCTAAAAGTAAATGAAGCTTTTAAGTTCCCATCCCAGACGAATAGTACCATTTCTGGAGACAGATCTTATTCCTTTTCCACATTTGTTTCAAGCTTTCAGTGCTACAGAAATTCTATAAATACTACAACCAATCAGTCAGAGATCAGGTGATAGAGGAAGAAATATTTAACAATTCCACTAAGCTATGAGGAAAATGGCTAAAATAAAACAAAAACTCAGGTCTTTCTTGCTTATCCTATCCTCAAGGGACTGTAACAGTCATTTAATATATCAGGACTCATAATTTCCTTAGAGTTTTCTGTGTAGAGAGGTATGGCTCACTTTTATTTTTTTTTTAATATTGAAATGAAAAATAAAATTCCTATGAAAATGAGGCCATGGTATTCAAAAGACTAATGTCCCTTTGCTTAGGCTACTTTGATCCCTCAAGAGACCCTGGATCAGGCCCTTCCAAAGCCTGGTTCTTTAGCTTTCACTTCAATCGGTGACCCTCCTCAGATCCTTCCAATGAAATCCTTTTTGCTTAATTTAGCCATAGTCAATTTCTGTGGCTTACAACCAAAAAATCCTACTTGATATATTTACATGCGTTCAAAGTACATTTAATCCTTGCAACTTTACAGATGAAGTATTAAACCATCTTATAGATAAGAGATTAATTATCAGACATTAGAGTAAATTTATTCTTAGTTGTAGAAATAAGTCATGGCAGAACTGAAATTCAAATTTGGATTTGTCAGGATATATGTCTTTCTTCTTTACATGTCACTATAAAAGCTTAGACGTCCTTTCTTTAGGGCCACATGTTGCTTGGCCCTAAGGGATACCAGTCAAAAACATTCCTTGCAGCTCCATTCACTATAACCACCACCTATTCATTCACTCAACAAATATCTGAGTACATAACATGGGCAAAGTGTAGCACTAAATACAAGGAGTACAAAGATACTTCAGCCTGTCCTTCCTTCAGGTTGCTCACATTCCTACAGGATGCTGATTGTTCACTTTACAGACAGAAACAATATTGGAATCAGCTAAATTTAAGTAATATGAAAAAAACCTAGAATATAATAGTAAAGTCACATGGTTCATACGGGATAAGGATAATTCAGCTCATTAAATTAGAAATATTTTCCACTCAATTTAAGCCTTCAGTGGAGTAATTCTTAATTGCAATGATTTCTAGAGATACGCAGAGAGAAAACAGTTTTAATTCTAGTCTTTAAAACAAAGAAAAGAGATGACGAAGTAATCCAGTTTTTTCAAATTCCAATCATTTGCATACTACCCTCAAGATTTCTGCTGTATCTGTGCACTAATAATTTCTTTACATTAATTTCTATTTATTATTTTAAAAGAAACTTTATATTATCTTAAAAAGCTGAAAGATAACACATTCCATAAATAAAAAACAACTATAAAAATGAACACAGTGGAACAAAGATAATGAATCTTATGGAGATTGCATTGCAGTGAAAAGCTCTGAGTCCAAAGCTTCATCAGTTGCAAAGGAAGATTAGCAACTGTTTAGCAGGTGTTAAAGACCTACTAGTTCCAAACTAATCTTTCTCCTGGAAATAATCAGAAGGATTGAAAGAAAACCTGAATGGAAGTAATTTTCTCATTATATGATTCAGTGCTATCTAATACTGTGTTTGCATCTTCCTGCAGACCACGATGTGTGTGTTCCAGACACTTGGTGACACACCGAGGAAGCACACAGTGAGTCAGCAGGATATGAACGCTTTGCGTGTGGAGAGAAGTATGGGAAGCAGCTTCCAGGTCTGCATCTGACATTTTCATCCATTCACTCACCTACTAACATGTATTAATCATCCCTCATGTGTCAGTCATTGTGCTGAGAGCTGGGGATCAGTGAGAAGACTCTCATTCCAAGGAGAAGGTAAACTAAAGTGATGAAGACAATTAAGTAAGAAAACTATAAAGCACTGTAAGTATTATAATAGAGGGCCCAACAGACACTAAGTGCTAGACTAATAGGGAGAGAGTTCATTTTCAAGTCTCAAAAGGGGACCTGTTCTTTCAGGATTTCTAGAAGGCTTATTGTCCACATAGGCTCTTACTGATTTCTCATTTCATCTGGTGAGGACCAGTTGAAACCAGGTATAAAGAATGGACACCTGGAAGGTACTTGAAGAACAGAAGGACACAGGAGCAAAGTGTGCTATGATGTTGACAGAATAAAATGAGAGCCAGAAAGAACATTAGAAATTGATCTAACCTTTTCCTTCTGTAGGAAACAGAGGCCGATGATTTCTTAGAGTTAAAGGCTAAGATGAGATTTAAATTGGACCTCCTGAAATCTAGTTCAGTATTCTTTGTACTATGCCACATGTAGAAGAAGGGAATCTTGAGAGTCAAGCATATTCACATTTGTTCCAAAAGATAAAAAGATAACCTAATGCATGACCGGTAATTAAGCACCAAAATAAATAAATAAAAATAAAAAGTAAAAAATATGGAGATTCTTATGTGGTAGATACAGTAATTATCACATTTAAAAAGAGTTGCAAGGGGGACATTTAAATATTATGGGCAGCTAAGATAAATTGTATGCGCCACATTAGGGGACTTTGGCTGAGAAATACTTATGGCCAAATCAGCATGAAAACATCAATGGCTTACTGTGGTTACCAGAACACCTTTAGAGGCGATCAGTGCAAAGGGTTCTCCTGATAGGGCTACAATTTCATCCTGCAGGAAAAATTTATTTTTTCTCTCTCTGATCCTCTTTGTTATCACTACATTAAGACTTTCTTTAAGCTTGGAAAAGGGAGGCAAGAGAAAGCCTTGGAAAACTTTTGTGAACAGGTAATTTATTTTACTACCTCTTTCTTTCTAATACTTAAGTGGTTTTGAATGGTATTTTCCATTTTCCAAGGCTGATAATCTCTAGAGCACATTGGTTAAGGAGGAAAGCCAAGAACACGGTTTTTTTTTGAACTTCAATATCAGCAGGATTACCCTGGGGCATGGAACTTAGGAATGGAAGACAGCAGTTTTTGTCAAATAAGCATATTTCTGAATTCTATGGTAGCTCTGGATAAGTATGTTTTCAGCTGTATTGTCTTTGTAGTCCTTCATGTTCTTAGCCAGTAAATACTGTTTCATGTTCTAAACTTATTTTTTATACAGAATTAACCCTTTAGAGTTAATGTATTAAAGATTTCCCCAGAGAATCCAAAAGATGTTCCCTTGAAAGTGAAAAATATATATCATCTTGCTATATAAATTCTTAAAATTAAACCATTTAAGCAGTCAACTCAGTTTACAATTACACGCTAACCCTATCACTTTGATCCTTTCCTGAGAATGAAGACTAATAAAATGTAATATACCTGTGAAGCTTGAGAGTGACAGTTCCATAAACAGTAGCAAAACCGAGAAGCCGGACCCATCTTAGGAGAATACAGCGAAATGTGCTTGGCTCAAAGTACAAAATAACAACCTGTGGGATGAGAACAGAAACAGAGAGACCTTTAGGATCAACTGATGACCCACAGACTAAAGTCAATATTTCACAGTCTGATGTTTTACACATATGAAGTGTTAAGCACAAATTTTTACTAAGTCTATGGTGAGGATACAGACAAAAATTTGCCTTCAGGATTTAATTTACCATAAAAAATGTTTGGATTCACCAAAAAAAAAAAAAAATTGATTTGAAAACCTCTTGTTTTATTTACTGTTTTCACAAAACAAGTTAAAATTCTATAAATTTGTATTCTATGTTTTAGCTCATAAATTTTAGACATTTCTCTTGTACAATTATTAATTATGCATTCTGTAAAGCATGTTTTGTTAAGAAATTTAAGCTGAAAGAAGAAGGGAAAACTTAGCGGGAAAAGACAGAGAAACACTGATAGAAGATTAAGGAATTTGGGAGGCATATGTGTTCCTTTTCATAGCAGAGAGAATGACAGATTAGAGATAGAGGTACAGAGATCTAAAGTCTAGAATATATAAAATCTCAAATATTTCTACTAGAAATGGCCTTAGAAATTATTCTGGAACAGAGGATTCCTGGGGGCTGCAAAATCCTGTGAGTAAAGCTTTCCGTTATCCAGCAATATCCTCTCCAGGTAATGAATGAACAAAGGTGAACACCATAATACAGAAGTCTGTGTACTTCTTACTTTAAAAGAAATAATTACTCTTGAACTGTGTGGGAACTACTGAGATACCTTCGAACTGTTATTTCACAGATGAAGAAGTTCAGGATTTGTTACTGTAAGTGAAAGATTGAGTTAGCCAGAAATAAATGAAAGAGTAATAGTCATTTTTTGCCAGCATCCATGGATGAAGTAAAAGTTTAAAAAATAATAGAAAATAACATTCTAGTAAACTTAATAAAATGTATTATGAGAGACGGTTCAGCAAATGGTGAACTGGAACTCCTAGTTTGGATGTACCAGACACAATGCTGGTGGTCTGAATCCAGTCTCCCTGGGTTTTCATTCTGGCTCCATTCTTTATTACTTGTGTGACTTTGACAATTTATTTAGCATTGCCTTGCTATGCCGCAGTTGTCTCATATGTAAAATGGACACAATACTATGTCTTCCTGGGAATATTTTGAAGCTGAGATGTGACAGTGTGTGACAAGCAGTCAAACATAATGCCTGGTACAGTGAGTAAGTGTTGGCTAATATTACTAAGAGAGTTGATTTATTTATGCTTTGTTCTAAAAGTTGCCATTCTCATTGTAGTATAATAACATCCCATCATCTCAGTGAATTCTTCTCTGATCACCCAGCCACTCCTTTTGAATTCCTACAATTGCTTTTTGACTGTATATTTTTCTACTGTGTCTTACATTGCAGTTCTCCGTGTGGGTGTCTCTGAGTTAAGTGCGAAAGTGAGGAAGGGCATGCTTCTCCATGTATTCTGTGTGCTTCACAAACAGAAAATTTACATATATTAAATATTTGCTCAATGATCTATTTTAGCTATTTTAAAAAAAATGTTATCTTCAAATAAGCTATTTGAAAACTCTGATTAGGATTCACTAATCATTGTTATTCTAATTTGCATATTCAATATTTATTTACTCCATGTGAGGCAGTAGGGTTTTGGAAGCCATAAAAATAAATCAGGTGTGGATTAGGTCCTTAAAGGGGTTTTAATTTAATAGAGTGGCTATTACATGTAAATGATAAAAATAATGGTATGATCATACTAAATATTTATGCAGCACTTATTACATGCTAGACACTAAAGCATTTTTGCATATATTTACTCATTTAATTCCCTAGTACCTTAGAAAGTAAGGACTTTTATTTTATAGGATAGGAATGAGCACAGAGAATGTAAGTAATGTACCCAGAGTTCACACAGCTAGGAAGTGTCAGAGCCAGGATCTGAATCCACGCCCTATAGATCCAGAGTTGATGCTCATAAGACCCCTGCTGTCTTGCCTTTCTAACTGGCTCTACTAAATGGGTAAAGTGAATTGCATTATAATGAGGATTCAAAAAAAGGGAAATTACTTGCAGTAGAAATAAGTAAAATTATCCTGGGAGGGTTGACATCTGAGCCAGAAGCAGAGGAGGAACAGGTGTAAGTGTACAGGCAAAGAGGGAAAGGGGAGGGAGCCCAGGACAAAAGCCCGCTGTGGGAAAGTTCCGGAGTGTGCCGTGTATGGTTACAGCCAGGAGGATATAACGAGGAGCATTGCGAAGAAAGCTTTAAAAGAGAAGTGGGGCAAGATCATTGTAAGCTTTGAATAATAGGGTGAAGAATGCAGATTTTATTCCAAGAGTAGTAGACATGCCACTAAAAGTCTTTGAGTTGAGATCAGAAGTGTATGCCATGGAGTCTACTTGGCAGCAGCACGTAAGAGGACTGGTTGGACTCCATTTTTGACTCCATAGTAGTGTTGGATTTAAAACCACAGAGAATAAAAAGTATTTATTGCAGCTTTACATTTACGCAATTACTATGCACATGAGAGGGGCTATGATTGTGATTACGTGTCTTTATATAACCATGATCTAGAACGTAGTACTTAGTACTTAGCTATTACTCCAAAACAACAAAAACGAATAAATAGACCAAAAGTATAAAATATTGAAGTAAATGTTTAAAATTTATAAAATATAGAAGATTTTTGGGTTATTGTGGCAGTAGATATGACGTGTCCAATACATCCTGTCCAAAATTCCCAAAAGAATATACTTGAAAATGTAAAAAGAAGTTAAAAGGTGTCATAGTTCTAAAAACTAAGGGCAAAGAGGACAAGATTCCAAAGTCTTAGTGGTGATTTTACTTGCCGCTTGGTAGATCTTACTGAATTAAGAAGTGCCTTTTAAATAAAACACCACATGCCTCCTTCTCTGAACAAGAATAAGATCTGAAACTCCAGAGATAACAGAGAAACATTTTTATTCATACTCCTTGTTGGAGTCTAACCCTGAGACCCACAGGCTTTTACTAAATAAAAGAAACAAATTTAAAAAATCCTTGGTTATGCCCCAACCGTGCAAGAACTGTTTCTACATATCCAGACCTGCAGCCTCCTAGTCCATTACTGCCCCCCAGCGCTGCCCCCATCAGCCCCGTCCACTCATGGGTTAGAGTACTCAGGATGCAGCACTGCATTCGGAAATGTGACACTCAGTGACTTAAGGAAAAGCACAGCAAGGTGGAGAGAACCATCATGCGGGGAAAACACATGACAGACAGTACAGGTCCCTCCCTGGTAGATAAATAGTTCTGGGTTCAAAGCAAATGATGTAAGAGGAATATGAAATAAAAAGCCATGAGATACCCACAGCATGCATACGGAGAAAGGAAAATGTGAAAAATTACTTTAACAGAGAAATTTTTAAAAAGATGCCAAGAGATCTAGGCTGCCTTCTCAAATAGAGTCCAATCCATCATCAAGTTCATAATTCTGGGATTGCTGCACACAGCTCATGACTAAGAACTGCTGGGAAATTACTCTTTTGGTTGTAACAATTTTAAACAACAAGGAAAATATGATATGGTCATGTCGGTTGGAAGAAATAATTTGTATCTTTTCAAGTATATACGTCTATGTTTAAATTGTAACTAAGGAAGAATGAAGACTTCAGGTAAAACCTGGTAGATTGAATATGTTATATCTGATGCTTCTGAAAAGCCTAGTTGAATGACTGTAAAGCACCCGAGACCAAAAAGAATATGTGTAGAAATGACAGGAGATGACAGACATCAACATAATTCTGAATGATGGAAAGTGGAAAGCATGCAGCAAGGTATAAACAGATGAAGACATCAAAGAAAAACAAAATTTGGCCCAGGAGAAAAGGAAGCAACTCAGAAGTCCATTTCATAGTCTCATTTTTAGGGGTGGAGAGGGATTGGTAACAATAACATCATCTAATGAATGCCTTCTATGTTCCAGTTACTTTTTAAGTGCCTGAAATAAAATAACTTATTTATTCTTTACCACAATCCTGTGAGATAGGCATTATTATTATTCCCACTTTATATATGAGGAAGTGGAGGCACAGAGAAGTTAAGGAATTTGCACACGGTCACTTAGCTGGTAAGTGACGTTTAAACTCACTGGAGTCTGAGCTCATTATCACTCTGCTTTTCAAAGGAGTGAAGGGATAAACTTAGTGGTCTACAGGTGTTTTTAATTTAACAAGGGCTAAGGACTGCTGATACTAGTGTACAGCCCAGAAGCAAGCCACATGTGGACCTGGTATAGCCAAATCTCAGACTAAGACTAGGAAAGGATGAGGAAAATGTCTAAGAACTACTAAAATGCAGCAAGAATTTTATTTCTAGAAAAGTGTGCTACATACACATCCATAAAAAATATGCAAAGATGTGTGTCCACAAATATGCTCTAGAGCATTATTTGCAACAGCAAAAACACTGAAAACATTCTCCACCCATAGAGGACAGGTTAAATAGTATAATTCATATTATAGCCAAATGACGAAAAACCATGAAATTTAAAATAATTAAGTGGATCTGATTCTGTTGCTATGAAAACATCTTTAGAGAAATTGTTAAACGAAAAGAAAGCTGCACAACAGTATTAAAATACGATTCTGTTTGTATATACATCAAAAGCAATGTCTGGATGCACACAATGGACTGTGAGGACTATTTACCTTTGAGTGGGTGGATTGGGAAGTGAGAAGGAGGGAGAGGGAGATTTTTATTATTTAACGTCTATGCTTTAGAATTAATTGTTTTTTTCACAATGAGAATTTATCACTTTTATAATAAAGGAATAAAAATGCATGAAAGGATTTCTGATCACTTCATTTATAATCACTATAAATGTCTGGTTCTTAAAATGAAGCGTGGAGGGTGGTTTCCTGTATTGGGAATCAGAGACAAAATGAAGAAAGTACCATATGTAATATCCGTGAGGTGACATTGTATGGTGGTGGCCAGATACAGAAAATGACCTAAGACAAATTACAGAATCTTAAGAAGCCTAGACCTTTAAAAACAAAAATACAACAGAATTCACAGAAAAAGAGTTGAGATGAGGCATAATATATAACAAAACAATACAGGACAAAAAATCTTTTTTAAAGCCAAGAACAGAATACACAAAAAAACATGGTCATTGCACCATTCCTGGTCCTTAACACAGTCCCTGGCCCTGGGCAATGGCCGATCTGTCTAACTCAGTATCGTGGCTCATCCTTTCCACGGCTAGTGTTGCACAGACAATTCATTGGGAAAAAAAAACCCAAAAAACTGTCTTTCTGTTTAGAATCCAAAGATTCATATCAATAGTCCCCCTTCCCAATTTGGTTAAAGGAAGTGTGCAAAACATAAAAACAACAGGCTCCATAAACCACAACTTAAACTAAAAGCCTAAAATAGTAATTATGGAAACTACAGTCACAACCCAGTCTTAGAACCGGGCTGGGAGCTCACGTTTTCCTCCGTGGAGAAGTCACCACTTCCAGTCCCAACTCTCAGTATTCTGGGCAGAAATAAGCATGTATTTCTTGAGAAGCATGGTGGTACAGTGGCAAGATGACCACCTGGATCTGGGGGCTCAACGGACAGCTTGCCACGTATTAACTGCCTGACACCGTGACCATCTCCGGCATCATCTGGAAAGCTGAGTTCATTACTGCTCCTCCTTTCCTTCCCCACAGGATGAGAAAAACGTATGTGAAAGCACTATGTCAACTAAAGAGGTATAATTTCCTCCCATATTTATTCCTTAAAGCTTGATGCAAAACCCTTTTTATTCCTGTCTACAGTGAGCATGAGGTGATTCTACCAGATCTTTATAAATTCTCTCTCAATGGCAAATTACCATAAATAATACCAAATTCCTAGGATGTGGGAGCTGCTTTGCCAGCTCGCTTCAGCCTGACTCACTGCCCCATCCCTTTTGAGAGGACACATTCCTATTACTCAGCTCTAAATAAAAGGGGGCTGAAAATAAATATCTAAGTGTAACTACAGGTTGCCATAATAGCACTTCAGAATTTGTCAGCAAACAGTAAAAGATTTTCTGAATATATTTCTAATCCTCTTCCTATTCACTTCCCTCTTCTAGAGTACACTGTGTAGCGCGTAATTGTTACCAATAATAAAAACCAACATGTACACAGGGTTTTTACTGTTTATGACAAACTTGATTTTTCTCTTTTTCTGACTTGAGATACTTCGGAGGTTAAGTGACTTGCCCAAGACAACATTGCTTACACATGTTAAAGGTGGAATTTCCCTAAATTGTCAACATTTTCACAGAAGGGTCCCTTTTCTTTTTAATGGAAAGTGGTCTCTAAAAGTTGCATCCCCTATTGGCAAAAGTCAAGCTACTGTCACACAACCTAGGGGTTTCAAGGTTGATGTTCTTCAGATCATCAACTATTCTTCTACATTTAGACACAACCTTCTCCCTTTGAAATGCAATCAATATGCTCCCCTCCCGTTGCCTCGTCTCCGTAAGCTGAACTCTCAGGTACTTCTCATGCCAGAAGCATCTGCTTGCTGGCATCTTCTTCCTTCAACTTCTGCCCTTACCTTCTGCAATTCAATGAACCCCAACTTCACAATTTCTCTATTTCCTTCACCACATTGTCCTTCTTTCACCTCTAGTCTTCCTCAGTGACTGATACCCAATGGCCTTGTCTTGGATCTTGGTATCACCTGGAAAAGTTCTGCCATTAAAATTTCTTCCTCTCTCACAAAATGTCTTTTTTTCCCCTATCTTCTCATGCCCTTATTTCAACTGTCCCTGGTATT
Organism: Lepilemur ruficaudatus; assembly: GCA_963574885.1. Classification (NCBI taxonomy): domain Eukaryota; kingdom Metazoa; phylum Chordata; class Mammalia; order Primates; family Lepilemuridae; genus Lepilemur; species Lepilemur ruficaudatus. The sequence continues at coordinate 22,215 of CAUYRT010001476.1, forward strand.
TAGTCTAATTAGGCTCTTTAATCCTTATATTGCTCTCATCTTATCAGTTCCCTGCTGGGTCCCATGCCTCCCCTACCCAGCCCGATCCCATGGGAGATATTTTAACAGCATTTCTGCTATTGCTCTCAGATGCATCATTTCTATCCATCAGCTGCAACTGCACCAAACGACCTGCTATTCCTACTCCTGGAATGCCAAGCGTGAAGGGAGAAAATACTAAAACCCTAGAACTGGCACTATTACATATTTATGTTTTGCAACATCAGCTGAACACTCAACACTATGTAGCAATTATTTTTCTCGTCCTGGTCAATTTAGTAAATCACTATCCTGGTAGCCCATCCTCCTTGAATGCTTTTAAGGCAGAGTTAGTTCTGGTGCTAAATGACATCCAAACACCACCTTGGTATGGCCTAAACATTCTGACCCTGGCCCTCAGTTCTCACCTCCTGCCATACCCGCAAGACCCATTCTGCCACCCCACCTCTGAACACACTAGACTTTCTCACATGACTATACCTTTGCTGTTCCACCTGCTTTGGAATGTTCTTAATTCTTTACTTAGCAAACTCCAACTTGTTCTTTAATATCTAGCTCAAATATCATCTCTTAGGGAAGGGAAGCTTTCTTCATCTTTCTGAGGACAGTTAGTAGCTTCATGATCCGGGTGGAATTTACTACATAGCTTAAAGTATAGTTACTTGAATCTTTATATTTTCCTTATCAGATGTTCCTTGAGAGTATAGCTTGTATCCCCAGCACAGGGAAGGTCTGACACGGTGCCCTTAGTGTCCCAAGCACAGTGCCTGGAACATAGTGGGTCATCAATATTTATTTGCTGAACAAGTGAATAAATCCAAGTTTGTTGTCCACCTAAGCTTCCGATTCACTACATTTAAATCATCACCAAAGCAGATCATTTTTACCTCAGATATTATCTTTAAATTTCACACTATTTCCACTACTGCTACTTCAGTTCAGGCTCTCATAATTTCTCACGTGGATCCTTTTAATATCATTGGAATTTATCTCCTTGTCATTAGCCCACTCTTCATATTTTTCTAGAGGTTTCTATCCAAAGTACAAATCTGATAATATCTCACTGCTGCTCAGAAACCACTTTGGGCTTTTAAAAAAAGTTTACATTGCCTACAATGGCACATACATTTCCCTTCTTATATGTCCCTACCATTCTTTATTAGTCTTCTCCTTCAGTACCATCTAACATGTACCTATGTTCTAGCCACATGGAGTTTCTCAGCCCTAAACAAGCACAGACTTCCATGGCTCTACGCCTGTCTTTCTGCCATTATTCCTAGAGAGTTCTCGTCCCTTTCTTTGGCTAGGAACCTCCCTGGTCATTATTCCAGAGAGAAAATGCTTCCTCCTTTCTGTATTCCACAGATAGGGGTCCTTTTCTCTATGCTTCCCGAGCCTTTTGCTCAGACCTTCATTTTGGAACACAGCACATTGCTTTGTGATACTATTGTTACATCTCTCCCCTCCGCTGGGCAGCATGTTCAATTTATGATTATTGAATGAATGAAGGAAAGTGCTTCTTATTTAGGAATCATCGGTTCCAAATTCAGGCACCTCTTTGGTTTAACAAACTAAATGCTTTAATATACTTAGAAGTATGTGAACTTGTCCAAATCACAAAGAAAAGGAGTTCTTGGAATAGCCTTTGTAAGAGTCACAGCATATGATCTAACACTATGTCCTCTTGCACTATACACAAGATAAGTGCAACTAGGATGTTATTAATGCAAATGGAATAATTCAAAGCCTCCAATAAAAGAATAGATTTTAAAATATCTTTCTTACTAATCATCAGAAGGCCTAAAATACTTACCATTAGAGTCACTTTTTTATCTTCAAAAGATCCCTACAGAAATTTATCTGAAAGGATTATGGTGATTACAATGAACTGAAAGCCACTTAAGATAGAATAAGTTCCTGGAGAAAGAGGTGCAGGATGGGTAAGTTTTGACAGAAAGCAGAAGAGAAGAAAGTATTCCGGACATGGCCTCCTGCTCAGACTGAGAGATCTCAGAGAGGTGGTCTTTGGGACACCAGGGAGAGCTGACACTGAGGCTGAGGGGGCTTGGTACTGCTGCTGAAAGTACTTGGTACTACTGCTCAAGGAGAGACAGAGGGAGGCTGGGAAGGAGACAGCCTGATCGAAGACCTGTTTCCCGTTGCTTCCTCTAAGGATGTCTTCTCTCTCCAGGAGTGTCATCACGTTGAAATTGTTTAATTTAAGCAAGACCTTAAACAGAATTTTTTCTCAGCTTATGTGCTTATTTATCTGGATAATGGATAAGCTTTGTTTATGTTCTATAGTTGTAAACCCTCCTGCCTGCTGGGGTCTCACTGGCTGCAGAATGCTCTTGCTGCAGGACGTCCTCTGCGGGGAGGGAGGGTGAGGATATTCAGCTGCAAACACTTCAAAAGCCTGTCAGCTGGGCCTCCTGCCTTCCCAGTGTCCAGCCAGGTGCAAGGTCTTGCGGCTTCTACATCTATAATAATATTTTATCACTGTGGGTCATTTTGAGCTGTTCTTGAACTTCATAGAAATGAAATCAAAGAATGCATATTCTTTTGTGAGACTGAATAACTACCACGTTCTTGGTGCAGTGACCAGCTTCACACTGGCGTTACGATACTCCCACATACTGGGAAAACCCTTGGAATTTTTTAAACACTTTTCACATGTATTATCTCATTGAAGAAGCCACACAGCTACAGTTCTACTTCGGGTCAGGAGAAGGAGACCATCCCAGAATCACAAGGAGGAAAGAATATGTACAAAGAGCTTTGGCTGCCACCTGAACCCCAGCCTCTCCCCCTACGATGTACTTGGAGAAGGGCTGAGGAGGCAAAAGCCACTGGTCCTGGGGGCCTGGGATGACACTAGTTTTTGGTTATGTCACACTAAAGCAGTTAGATATGAAAGGCCAGAAGGTTTTGTTTTTTTCTAACTCAAACTGATGGAAGAGTGAGATAAAAACATGTGAAAACTTGTTGGTTGCTTGGCAGCTGTTGGAAAGAGAGAGAGAAGCAAGAGAAAAACACGGGCAGAACAGGGCAGATCTAGGAAGTGGAACCAAGGCCTGTTACTCAACACAGAAGAAAACTACTGAAGGTCAAAGGTCAGGCCCACACCCCCAGCAGCCAGGGATGAAGAAGGCTGTTGTAAGAGTGGCTCTTCTCCACTTGAGCACTTACGAGGCCAAGAAATGATAAGATTTCTGTGTTTCCTTTAACTCCACCTCAATATTCACAACTAAGTCATTGTGGTTTTGTGTTTCACCACAATTTTTTTGGTACTGTTATTGGATTAGTAATCCTTCCCTTGTGCTTTTATTTTCTGCTTGTCTATGCTAGTAAAAGAACAAACCGCAAGTAAAGGCAATGCCAGAGTAGCCAGGGTGACGCCAGTGCAGCCGGCCACCCTCCTCTCCCTGCAGCAGGGGCTTCCTAAAGATGCCTTTTGATGAGCGGAAGTCTTTACTTTCCATAAATTCCAAATTATTCACTTTATATTTCATGTTCACTGATTTGCGTGTCCTCTCACAGAAATCGTTGCCTACCCTAAGGCTGTCATCATTTCCCCGTATATTTATCCACTTGTTTTAGCACCATTTGTTGAAAAGATTTTACTTTCCCTGTTGAATTACCTAGAAGGCTTCATAAAAAATCGACTGATTTTGATGTGTGTAGATCTATTTTTGGCTTCTTTATTTTGTCCCATTGATCTGTTTATCTATCCTTAGACCAATTAACACTGTAAATCCTCTAGCTTTGTTCTTTCTAAACGTTTATTTAGCTAGTCTAGATCCTTTACTTTTCCATATAAATTTTAGAATCAACTTGTCAATTACTACGAGAAAAGCCTGTTGGGGTTTTGATTACAACTGCAATGGCTCTACAGACCAATTTGAAGAGCATGGATACCGTTTAATTCATGAACATCACGTTTCTCCATTTATTTAGGTTTCTTTATCTTCTTTCAGCAATATTTTGTAGTCTTCAGTGTAGATTTCTTACATGATTTTTGATAAATTTATTTCTAAGCATTTAGTGCTTTTAGGTACTACTGTAAAAGTAATTTTAAGATATTCACTTCCAGTTGTTTGCTACAGTATATAGGAATAATTGATTTTTGCATACTACAACCTTGCCAAATTCACTTATTAGTTCCAGTGTTGTAGATTTCTTCAGATATTTTAATGTAAACAATTATGTTGACTGTGAATAAAAAAGATTTTAATGCTTCCTTTCCAATTTGTGGCCTTTTCTTTTTTCTTGCCTATTCCTTTAGCCAGGACTTCCACTATGAGGTTTAATGAAAACAGTCTGAACAGATATCGATACCTTGTTCCTGATCTTAAGGAAAAGTGTGCATTATTTCACTATTAACTATGGTTTTAGATTGGTGCCCGAAATCAAACTAAGAAAGACTCTTTCTCTTCCTTGTTTACTGAGATGTTTCTATCATAGATGTATGTTGAATTTTATCAAATGCTTTTTCTGCATCTTGGGATGATCATATGAATTTTCTCTTTTATCCTTTGACTATGGTGAATGACATTATTAATTTTTTTTAAAAAAGTGTTAACATTGAATTGCTGGGATAAACACCACTTGGCCATGATGTATTATCACTTTTATATATTTCTAGATCCAATTTGCTAATATTTTATTCAGGAATTTTGAATCTACATTCATAAGGGATATTGTTTGTTACGTTCTTTTCTTAAAATAGATTTTGAGGTTGGCTTGGTAAAATAAGTTGGTATCAGAGTATGGGCATAATATGTCTTAGGAAGTGTTCTCACTTCTTCTATTTTATTATAGAGTTATTAAAGATTGACACTATTTCTTTCTTGAACGCCTAATAGAAATGGCTAAAGACAAGTTGGCCTATGCTCTGGGAAGATTTTTTTTACAAATTTATTTAATATGAATATGCCATTCACATTTTCTATCTCATCTTCTGTAAATTTCAAGAATTTGTATTTTTCAAAAAATCTGGCCATTTCATTTAGGTTGTAGAATTTTTGGCATGAAGTTTTATTGTAATATTGCCTTATTATCTTTTTAATGTCTGCAGGATCTTTAGTGATACTTTTTTTTTCATTCCTGATATTGGTAATTTGTGTATTCTTTTTTTTCCTTGATCGGTCTTGCCAGGGACTTATCAACTTTATTACTTAAAAAAATTAGTTTTTGGTTTTAATTTTCTCCATTGTTTGTGTGATTTCTAATAGATTCTTATCTTTATTATTCCCTTTCTTCTACTTGTTTTGTTCAGATAGATTTATAAGATGGAATCATAACTCATATTTTTTCTACCACTAGCACTATATTCTATGAAGTTCCCTCAAGGCAGAGTTAAATCGAGATCTCTTTTCTCATCATTCATTTTCCTCCAACCCATCTATATCTCATTATGAAACCCAAGGAGAATTTGATGGAAGTTGGCATTGCCGTCCACAGAGTTATAAGGAATAAAGAGGCTAGAACTCTGTTGGAAGATCTCTCTTTATGAAAAAATAAGCCTACAATGGCCTTGAAAACAGGGCTCAAATAGATTTCCAGAACTCTTTTGTTACATACCCTAATCATGCCAAGCAGTTGGTGAGTAACAGGATTAACAGGAACTAGTTCAAAATGCTCATTTGAATATTTGTGGATATCTCCCTAAAACCGTTAAGGAATTACAGAAGTGAGAAGGGCTTCTGAGACCACCTATGCCAATTCTGTCAACTTACAAACTAAGAAACTGAGATCCCCAAAGACTAAGTAACTTGTACTAAGTCATACAATTGGCCAAATCAGAACCATAACTCACTTCTGATTCCTAGTTCACTGCTTTTTATACTAATTACTAGTTATTAAACTAGGTGCTATGGAGACATCCCAAAGGCTATTTATAAGCGTCGAAGGAGAAGATCAAGCAAGTTAGTCTCTGAGCCCCTATCTCCTTCCACCCTGGGTGCTTCAACTTTGAATAATTACCATCTTCTTCCCATCTACATAGGATGCAATGACTCCTCCAAAGCCTTTTGGCAACAGTTTTAATATGAGTTACTATTTGTAGGATGTTCTCTGCCATTGCTTTCACACCACCAGCAAGATGCCATTATTCTTGCTAAACTGATTTGATAGAGTCTTGAAAATTCATCTAAATACTTAGAACTGGGCCAAATTATCAAGTAATATTATTATCACCTTTGTATTCATTTACATATCATGCTAAAATATGTAAAACAGAGGGATTCACAACATGGCTATTTTAGTCTACTAACGTGTAAAACTCCTACATAATACCAGCTTTGGAACTAATTTATTAGCCATCTAGGATATACATTTTTTTCTTTTGCACTATTTTATCAAAATAAAGGTGCATTGACAAACACTGTTGGTTATCTACTCAAACAAAATTCCTCTTCTTCATCACTACCAGAACACTGATGTTATTCAAGGGTCCATCCCAGTGGCAGACTATATTTTCCAAAGATAAGCACACCAATCTATGTCTCATCCCACATGCTCTTCTTACAAAGTGATGTTTATATGCCTCCTTGCACCTGTAACTGCCTCGTCCCATAAAGTATGCAGGAAGTGATATTATGGGACTTTAGAGGTTAGGTCATAAAAAGGAATACAGCTTACACCTGGATCTCTTTTTCTTGGCTTGCATAGGCACTTTTTGTAAAGAAGTCAAGAACCCACAAGGAAAGACCAGGTGTGTATGTTCTAGCCACAGTTCTAGCTGTTACAGTTCTCCCAGTCAACAGGAAACATCAACATGAAATGTGTGAGAAGCCTTCAGAGACCTTAGCCTTTAAGCCTTACAGCAAAAGCTTCAGACATGATGGAGCAGAGAGAAACCATTTCTGCTGTACCCTGTCAGAATTAGAATTCACATATCCCATGAGCATAACAAGTGATTGTTTTATGCCACTTATTTTTGAGGTAATTTTTTATGGAGCCATAATAACTGGAACAACCCTTTACTTGCTCTATATTTAGTTCCAGGGGTGGATTCTGATTAAATTAAACATGTTGCTTTTCAGTCATGGGCAATCACGCTCCCAGGTGACATTTGGAAATGTCTAGAGACATTTTTGGTAGTCACAACTAAGGAGGTGGTACTTCTGACATCCAGTGGGTAGAGGCCAGGGATGCTGCTAAACATCCTACAATGCACATGAAAGCCCGATCTTCTCCCTCAACAAAGAACTATCTAGCCCCAAATGGCAATAATGCCGAAGTTGAGAATTTCTGAACTGAGCCAATAGCTTTGAGTATACAGACCTTACCAATCAGCAGCTATTTGTGAAAGAAATTCCTAACAGGTAGGTAGGAGAAAAAAGATGCTTAGGCAGTTATAAAAGAAGATTAAATTCTAGTATCTAATTCTAAAAATTAAGATGAAGTTGGAGACCAAAAATTTTCACAAAAATACCAACTGTACTGATATAGGTATTCCGGTAGAAATTTACAGCTGTAATTCTGTTTTCTGTAACAGTTTTTTAAAACTGTCCTTTTAAAACTTTTGTACTAAAGGAGATTGATTTAAAGAACGCTGTACATCAGAAATTAGGGCCACATCTTACGGAGTATAACTTTAGTTTTGTAGGTTTCTCCTTAGCAATTATCCAAATTAATTGAATGCTTAGTAAGGTAACAATATTCAGACTAGAATCCCAGATTTCTGAAAGTATGAATATTTTAATACTTTTGTGAGCCAAAGCAGCTTTGGAATTTCCTTATTCTGCCTTTGTCATAAAAAGAAATTAACTGATGACCCTGGTAGTTTTAAAATAATGTGTTGGAGTGATTGTCATGTCAAATAATTGCTGCAATGTCATTAGAGTTTTGAAAGATTTTACCTGAGTGTAACTTTTCTTCTTTTGTGATCTACATCTTGCCTTGAAGAATGCATACCATGGATTCTCAGCCACAAAAACAAAACAAAAAAAAACAAAAAAAAACAAAAAAAAACAAATGGTGATCTAGCACCTCTTGTATTATCCTGGATAGAGCTGAAGCCCATTCTACTAAATGAAGTATCACAAGAATGGAAAAATAAGCACCATATGCACTCACCATGAAATTGGTATTAACTGATTTAACTGACCAACACTTAAGTGCACATAGTAGTAACATTCACTGGGTGTTGGGCACATGGGAGGGAGGAGAAGGGAATGGGTATATTCATACTTAATGGGTGCAGTACGCACCATCTGGGGGATGGACATGCGTGAAGCTCTGACTCGGGTGGGGCAAAGGCAATATATGTAACCTGAACATTTGTACCCCCATAATACGCTTTAATAAAAAAATTTTTTAAAAAAATAGCCAGCACAAAATTTTAAAAAAATTAAAAATTAAAAAAAGAATGCTATAAACATATTTCCATGGTCAGATTCATGTTTCCTTTTTTTTTGGTAAAATTTGTGTAATATGGCATGAATTTCTTGAATTGTACAAAACATTAGCTGAAAATTACTGCTTTGTAGCATATACATTTGGGTTCTCAATCATCCATATTCTACAGATATTGTTGGACCCTAGATTTTTTTCAGAGAAATATTGTCTCTGAGTGTCTGTGCTTCCTGACTCTATCTTCTTTCTAAAGGGTGGTGACTGTAACCATACTCCTCAGCTCTGTGTGGTAATCGATAGTGCTGTTCACAAATATTCTTCCTTTCCTTCCAGGCAATGGTTACATTACCATTACACTCCCTCTTAACATTAGGAATGGCCATAGGACTTTTGGTCAGGAGCTTTAAGAGCTAGTGTGTGCTTTGCCATGTTCTCTTTTCCATCTGGCCTAGGGCTAGCAATGCTCTCCACAGAGCTGTCTAGATCCCAGAAGAAGAACAACAGGCATGCAGACCATTGCCCTAGCTGATCCATGACAGATATATGGTGTGAACCAGAAACAAACTTCTTGTTCTAAACTACTAAGAGTTTCAGATTGTTCATTGCCACAGCAGTCTATCTTGTGTGATACATTTTGATAAAATGGACCATGGCCAAACCCTTGTGAGGTAGATCCTCATATAATAGCATAATGTCTGTACTTTGAGTATCAAAGTACACAATTCTATGCAAATCAATATGTAGCAAAAGCTAAGTTGCAAGAAATAATAATCATTTACTCTTCCAGCTACTCTTAAGTAACTGAATTAAGGCATACTATCATTAGAACACTGTATATTTATGCTAAGGCTGGGCCCTTACAGATTTTCCTGAATTGCATTTTAGTGTCACGCTATCAGCCCTCACTGATGACTGTTCCAGGAAACATCCCTAAGAAACTCATTATTGCATTTGTCAGAGGAATGGAACGTGAAAGCACGATAGAGTTGTCTGTTTATGAGAATCTCTGGGGCTTGGTATGGGGAATGCCTATGCCAAAAGTGGCTTGCTTTTATCTCAGGGAAATTCTAAATCATGTAACTGTTTCCCACTTTGTGCTGGCTATAAGCAAGTTTCAAGTCAAATGTGTGGACCATTTCTGATCAAGTTATGAAACCACAAAACCGTATGGGATATATCTAGGGAACTAACTAGTTGTCATCATATTTTTTTTTTTACCAAAATTTTCTTTTCCTTTTGATTTCTGCACTAAATTGCTATGCTTCAATTTCTGAACTATTTTGTTGTTCTGCAGATATACTATATCTATAGCTATACTCTATACTATATATCTCCTATAAACTTTTTAAAAATCCCATTTTGTAATTTCTGAATTATTTTGCTATTTTTTGAAAGATTTCCATATGCTTTCCCAAATTCTTGTTTATGTATACCACAGAATAAAAGTGAAATCAGTCATCAGTGTAGCTCTTTCACAGTTATTTGACATATTTTGACTGACATGATTCTACCTATATTTTAAGAGTACACAGCAATAAACTGTCTTTCAAAAGAGTCTATGTATGTGTGTGCATATACATACATATGTATACAGCCTGTTAACTTTTATTGTTTCACCAAAATATAATAGGATTCTCAAAAATTACCTTCTTCTTTACTTACATTTCCATATGCTTATGTTAGCCATTCTGCTGTTGGGCGAGATTAGGAATATACCAGTGGATATCTATTACTTTAGCAGGACAGATCTGCCTGAGTTGGAGTCTACTTTCTGGGTGACAGTTTTAACATAATTTCTGCATGGCTATAACTTAATGAGACCATGCAGAACATCACCCTTCAAGAAATATGTTTGGCCAGCATATCTTATTCTCCTAAGGCTAATTGTTATAAATATTTTATGCAATTCCTCTTTGACGGTTACTTTCATTATTTTTTTTTGATGGTTACTTTTAGAAGTATATATATCACATAACAAAAATTATCCTGTGACTCGCCATGGTGGGACTATAACATTTAAAGACAGATCACAGTTTTGTGTTGCATATAGAGTTTCACCAGGTTTTCAGAGAGATACAAAATAGTTCTACATTGATGATTGTTTCAAATGCATTTTGTGTTGGAACACAAAGAAAACTAGGACCTGCATTTGCCATAAAGGAATGTAGAGTCCAATGCAGGGGACAAAGCTGAGCCTAAATCATTTCAGTACAACGACAAAGGGGTTTTGGTAGCGGGATATGCACAGGGAAGAGTGCCCAACAGTGATACAATTTTTTGATGACAAAAAACCTTAGATGAATGAGCCCTAAAGGAAGGGCTTAAAGCTATGAGTTAAGCAGTGCAAAGGTAATACAGGTAACCAAAGTGTTTGTACCCCCATAACATTCTGAAACAAAAAAAAAAAAGAAAAGGGGATGGGTTTTTGCATGAGGCATGTACAAGGGCATGAAGGCAGGTGGGATGGTTTTATAACTGCGGGGACATGCGAGCAGTGTCACATTTGCTGATGCACAACCGTGGTAACAGACAGCCTGAATGTGAAGACAGGGTTGTTACTGAGTGTCTTGGATACCATACCAGGAGCTGAGATTTCATCCTACAGTTCAGATACTATGGAGGGGTTTTAAGCAGTAGAGTAATATGGTTGGATTTGTGTGTTTGAAACCTTACCCTGGCAATAATGTGGAAGATGGATGGAATAGAACTAAAAGACGCCAAAGAAATACAGCAATGAGAGAAACCAAAGGGAATTGCAGAGTTAGAAGATGAAAACATTGAGGTGGATTTTGAATTGTGTAATGTTTGTAGGCAAAGAAGTGAGCAGAGACAGTGTAGAGATATCTCCTCTATTCATTGGAAATGGTCTTATTTAAAGCATAAGGCAAGCATAAAAATGATTTTGTTTACCAGAAAGAAACTGTTCTGAATATGCCTGTGTTCATGTTAAGGAGATATTTCTACAGGCTTAGAATTTTATGTTTAGAAGGAGAGCAGAACAGATTCCTGAATCTCATTGAATCCAGAATGGACCTTAGAGCATATCTCACACAGCTCCCTTACTTTAAACATGAAAAACAGAACAGAAAATACACAGATAGGCTTTAGTTGTCATCAGCATCATCAAAATAAAAGCTAATGTTTACACAATGTCTATTATGTGTTAGGCATTATTTTAAGTTTTACACATTTTATCTCATTTAATCCGCATAACAACCCTGAGGTAGGTACTATTCCTATTCCTATTTTACAGATGAGGAAACTGAGGCACATAAAGATTAAATAATTTTCCTAAGATTGCACAGCTAGTAAGTGGTGCAATTTAAGTCCAGGCAGTATTATTTTAGAGCTCGTGCTCTCAACTCTACATTTAACTACATCTAAGCCACACAACTAATTATTGTTCCAGAACTATTACTCAGGTTTTTAATCCAGTGCACATTATAACATGTGATAGAATAAAAATTTTCCTATTAAAAGATCAAATACATTTTGCATACAAATTTAGAGTTCTCAGCTATCACAAAAGGGTTGGATCAGTAAGAAAAAGCCACATTCCTATAGGTAAGAGGTGAGAGGTCACCTAAAGAACAAGATTCTCAATGATATCAGCCACTCTGCGAAGACCTCTCTTAGGGAAAGCAGACTCAGTGGGAATCCCTGGATGGCAGCAGAGCTGAAATCTGGGTTGACTCTGAAGGGAGACAGGAATCTAAAGGCTCCTCCAATGATGGATTTTAAGATGGGGTTCACCACGTGGAAGCTGGTCAAAGGGAAGGAAGTGTGGAACCAAGCAAGGCTAAGAGACTAGGGTCTATGCTTGGAGTCCAGGACTAAAGCAATAAACTTTTTGGAGCAAATGAGGACCAAAGCAAGTTAAGAGGGGGGCTCAACATATTTAGAAAAAGGCAGGGGCCCTTGGGCAGCCACTCTGGCACACTACGTCACTCATTCTGTCATTCAGTCACTCATTCACTCAACAAATATTTGAATTCATGAGGCAGTCACTGTGCTAAGGATAATAAATTAGTAAATAAAAAAATGTAGAAAAATAAAAATGGATTGAAACCAAATGAAGGAGAGATCCTTCAAATAAATAGATATTAATTATAAATTATTATAAATGTGACCAAAGAAAGAAGTATTAATAGCATGCAAAGACAGAAATGACAGTGAGGGAGGTACAGTGGGTAGATTGGAAGGCCTCCCTGAGGGCGTGATACTGATGGCAGGACAGGAAGTTGGTCTTCAGTCATGTGACGAGTGGTGGATAATGACTGCAGGCTGAGATCGCAGCATGTCTATTTGTGCAGGGAGTTTGGTACAATCCAAGGAACTGGGAAGAAATGAAAATACCCAGAGAGTCTCCCCCTAATACTAACATGTTGGAGATTCTGCATTCTGCTTTAGTAAGAGAGCTAAATTCCTTTGCTCATGCCAGCTGTACTTTTCTCCCACTTCTAGCTTTCTCTACCCTTAATAATGCAGAATCTGTTACAAGAACAAAGAGCTATATGTCTGCAGATACTTAGATGTCTATGCTAAAGGTTAGGGTTTTTGATTAATGCTATAGTAGAACTGAATTAAATATTGATTTTATATATATTCCTAGATTTTTCCCACAACTATAAAGTTACACTCATGATTTCAGACCAAGAATTTAAAAATGACCTTCCTTTAAACTTTTTATCAAAGTACAGAAGCTCTGCCTTCTTGATAGAACTATATACTGCTGAAAATTTTTTAAAAAGTGGCTTGGGAACATTCTCTGGAATTACTGGGTAATCCTACGTGTTAGGTGCCCTTGTTCATAAAGCCGACTTAATACTTTTTGCCATACCAGTATCTTCAGGATACAAAGCACCTTCATATGTAAAGGGCACACATGAAAGAAAAAGACGTAAATGTAAGTCAAAGCCTTTCCTTGCTTGAAATTCGAGTCCCTTTCCTTGGCAGCAGAGGTGGTCCTGACCGTAAACCATGTCCTTGAGAGTTACTGCCTCTGGCCTCTTAGTTTGCCCACTGAACTCTTTGCAGGCTGGTCCCCACACTGAAAACCTACTAACTACGCAGGGCACCAGTGTCCAGCAGGGGACATAACAGACAAGCCAGAGCTTATTTCCAGTGTTTGGAGGACTACCAGATGGCCAAGTGGTCCCACCTCAACCCCCTTAGTCACAGTGCTATTACCAGGACAACTCTATAAATGTGGTTCTAGATTACAGTCTCACTCAGGGTTTGGGTTGGAACCCACAGATACCTTGGTTTGCCTTATATAGATAGGATAATGTATGCAAAATTCTTGATACACGGTAGGTGCTTAGTACCTGGTAGTTTTCTCCCCTGCCAAGGATCCTGGGGAGAGTAGTTTATTGTGAAAACACCCTGGCTATATCTACTTTTATCTGCCCTGCAGTTAGAAATTATGACTGGTCTGAGGTTATATAAGCTTATCTTGCCTCAGGGGAAGCTTAAAATAGGCTCAGACTCTGGCATTCCTGCTTTGGGACTAGCCCTTGGCTGGACTGGCTGATCACAAGCAGCAGGAAGCAGAGCCTATAACCTTCCAGGGCATACAGTTGTTTTCTAGCCGTACCTGGGAGGAAAGTAACAGATTTGCTTTGGAGGCAGCTTTATAGACTCAGGAACAGTTCCCTGGTACTTGGTGTATGCAGGGAGAGACAAACAGTTTGCGAATGCTGGGAGTGCCAGGCACAAGGAGAGCAGTGTCAGGAGACGAGATGGAGGGGAAGCAGGAACTGGTCTTGGAGTTCAAATCCTGGCTCTGCTATTCATTAGCCATGCAAGTTAGGCAGTTTCTTTTACAGTGTTGGTTCTGTCTTCTAAATGCTAGAATGGGAACTATGATTTTCATAGGTAATTAGGAAAAATTTATGAGACAGTGTCATGCACCCTCACCGATCTGATTTGCAGGTTCAAATCTGACTTATTTGGGCTACTTCAGTGGGGAACAGTCACACGAAGTGCATGCACTCTGGCCAGAGCTGCATTCCCAAGTCTGTTTTGCATGGGGTGGCAGGCAGAGTTAAGTGCCGGGGAGACACTGACAACGAAAACATGAACCTGCCCTGGTGCAAACTGCGATTAATTTAGTAAGGGAGAGACAATAACTAGGTAAGCACATAAAGATACACTTTCAAATTACCATGAAGAGAAAAAACTAGGTTTAATGATAAAAAATAATGGAAGGAGAGATTTTTGACAAGATGGTCAGGAAAGGTCTCTCTGAAGAAAGTGGCATTTAAGCTGAGACCTGAAGGATGACTCAGAGAGCGCCACACCTCCCCAGTGAAACTGTGCAGCGCAGCATCCCTGCGAGGAATCCCCATACTGTCTAGTGCTAACCCCTACCCTGCCACCTTGGGCCTATGCCATGACCTGGGGATTTCTCCTGCCCAGCTTGCTCAAGGGCAGGTCTGAGTCCCTGCTCTTCCCTGTGCCTCTTTCTGGCTTCCAGAAATTATCTCCATAAAGCATCCATCCATGTATGTGCAGGATAGACTGATACCAATGCATACTGTAGAACTTTGAGTCTTAAAGCATGTTTTATTTCAGTATGAACGTAGCCTGATGCCAAACACAGCTGGAGACCTCCAAGCAAACTGTTTTCAGAGGAATAAAATGTCCACATGATTCTTGAATTAATTTTATCTCACATAGCAACCTAATTTTTTCTCCTATTCTTCTACCTTGCAGCAGTTTAATTTATATGCCAATAAGCTGCCATGTGCAATAACGCGGTTGTAAATGCTGCTCATTTATCAGTCACTTCACGCTGTGTATACATCTCCAAGATTTAAATGCATGCATCTGCCCAACTAGTTCTGTGGGTCAGCAAAGAAAACAAACAGAAAATCTACCAGTATTTATGGTTCAATTCCAAACAAATAAATAAAAACTTGATTTTTATTTCTTTCATTCAGTTAAGGTTGATTATTTCAATAAATCACTGTGTAAAGGTTGTATGTGTCACATTCCAGAGTAACTTAATAAGGGTCCTGTGTGACTTTCTTTCAAGATCTAAAAGCGATAGGAATTCAATCTACGCTTTCATTTTTTCCTTTTTTTCTGCTGAAAGGCATGTAGTGATCCCCAGGTATTTTGAAAAAGTCAAAGCAGACCTTCAAATTAAAAGCAAATATCATTCTAAAGTCCAATGATGGTCTCACACAAGCGTTTCTTTCCACATTTGTCTGTAGTACATAGAGATTCTAATTTTATAAAATACAGGTTTTCAAAGAAGTCCCCAGCTCTCAGCAAACCAAATTCAATTTAAGTAATGATTGCTACAGACCACAAGCTTGGTTATTATCAGACTAAAGCACAAGAACTCAAACGCATCTCTGTCATATCGTCCTTTGATAACATGGTACTAATTATCAAGTTAATATGTAACTGAAAAGAAAATTCACAAATGCCCGATCTTCTAAGACAAATGGATTTATTCTGCTTTTTTTTAAAAAAAAAATTTGGTTAATCATATGGTAAAATCAAATCAAGTAAAGGCTGTCAACCTATTGGACTCAAAGGCTTCCCACTGAACTTAGAATAAAATGCAACTCGTTTATGGCCATCAGGGTCCTACACACTTTAGTGCCCGTCTACCTCTCTGAGCTCACCGCTCACTGCCCTGCCCCTTTCCTGCTGCCGCTCCAAGCACATTGGGCTCCTGTTCCAGCCTCAAACATGCCAAAGCCTATTCCTGCCTCCAGGCTTTCTCACTGGTGCTATAGGTGTTCAGGAAAGTGGCTCCTTCTCTTCAGTCACATCTCATGTCACATGTCACCTCTCCAGAGTGTTCTTCTAAGGTTGCCTCAACCTACTCCCCCTCTTGTTTTGTATTCTTCGAAGCAACCATCATTATCTGAATTTTTAACTTGTTAGTTAACTTTATTTTCTGTCTCTTCTACTAGAATATAAGCTCCATGAGAGCAGGGAGTATCAACTGCTGTATCCTCCCGAAGCAAACAGATAATTGGTCTGGGTTATGGAAAATACACAAAGGCAACAAATATATGGCACGTGATCTTCAGAAAACAGGAAGGCACATCCTAAGCTCTTGGCTGGCTGAGATTCAACAGACCACCATGGCACCAAGACAGTCCAGGGTGGCACAGCACCTGCTCTTCTGAATGGTTGGCTAAGCATTTGCTAGAAGACTTTGCAAAATGGGTTGGAGCCCTGGGTATGGAACTTCTGAGCCCACTGTATTTCAGTGAAGGTAAACTCCCCTTTCACTGAATCATAATGAACTTTCAGACTCCGGAAATTGCAATTTATTATTTGTGAAATAAAATTCTACAATTTTACTAAAATCAGAAAACTTTTGGAAAAAGATAAAGAAAAATAAATGAAATACATCAACTTTTATCAGCTTGCTGCTGAGTCAACCTTCAGGCTAAAATGAAAATAATTTCAAAGGACTCAGATGTTTCTGCCCTTGCCACTTAACCAGATTCCTGAGAATTCAACTATGCATTCCTCCAAGTCTGAAATATCTTAGTCATCCCTGAAGGCTTCCTTAGGCCATGAGAAGAGGCCCTGCAGGTTTCCAGGGTTCCTAAAGCCCTCAAGCAAATGACTCACTGCTCTCCAGCCTCATTCCCGGGATGTAATGCCTTTGACATGAAGCTGACAGCTCTGCCATCCAGCACCTACCTGATGGCATTCCAGCATTTTCTAAGCAGAGGCTGTTCTAAAGCGAGGCAACCCTAAATACCTCCCACACAGCCCTGCATTGAAAAATGGGTTTGCTGCCCAGGTGACAGACTGTGGGAGGGTTATTAGTCATCTGTAATATCTACTACTTCTGCCAAGCTACAACCTAAAAAATCTAGACACAGGCCAGGTTTACAAATATTAGTCAGAAAGCTGGGCATACAGCTAGCTCCAATGTTATGTAAACATCTACGGCTTTGCCTTCCACGTATTACAGAAGAGATTCTCAAACTTGGGTGCACATTGGGATCATCTGGAGGGTTTTCAAAGTGCTGACTCCCAGGCCCCACCTCAGACCAATTACATAAGTCTCTCTCTGCGTAGGACGCCAATGGCAATAAGTTTTAAAGGTCTTAGGTGCTTCCAGTGTGTGATCAGATTTGAGAGCCACTGCATTACGGAAAGATCTGTATTTAGAACTAAGCGTGCCTTCTGGGCTTCCCTTAAAATTCTCTCTAAATGAATGATTGCATGTATATGCAACACACACACACACACACACACACACACAAACTGAATCTATGCTGAAAGAAGTTGGGATAGTGGTTACTCTGGTGGATTGTAACTGAAATGGAATTGGTGGGTGATTTTGGGAGGCTGGTAACATTCTAGCTTGGTTATACAGGTATGTTCAGTTTGTGAAAATCTGCACATTTATGCTATGTGCACTTCTTCACATATAATATACATCAAACAAAAGTAAAAACAAAACAAAGCAAAAATAAATTCCCTCCTCCTATTGCTCTCTACTCCTTACACTTTTTTTCCTTTCTCCAAATTAATATTTTAAAATTTATTTCCAAAAGGCTACACTAGTCCAAGATCAAATAAAGCCACATTTAAGCATTAAAACCCAGCAATGTTAAATTATTTTCAGTGTAGTGATATTGCTGATATTAAAATGGATATTTCATGATGACATATTTAAAAGGAATGATAAGATCTCTTTCAGCATAATTGTTCAACAAAAAAATAGAAGGGTACTCTTCTTCGCTCTTTCAGTACCCATAAAAATTTAATTCTACATTTGTTTTCATCCTGTAGATTCTAAAGTCCATGAGGGCAGAGATTGTTTCTCCCTTTGTCACCATTTTATTCACCTTGCTTAGCACACGGCATATAGTATTTGCTTAATAGATACTTGGTGGATGAATAAGAGAATGAAAAACAAATCAATGAATGCCCAGAATGGTGGCTCTCTCCTAAGGGTCCTATCTTTTGAATATTTTATACATACTTGTTCTAATCTAGCTACACACTAATACTAGGATAAAATATCCCTTTAATAATATCACCTCCTGCTTTAAGAAAATGGCTAATATTTCCCTATGATCAAATTGCAAATGCTCTCTAAGTTGTTCCACTGACTTTTAACTCCTCATACTGTCCTTACTCCTCATAACTGTCCCCCACATCCACCTGTTGGGCAAATACATTTGAAATGCTGGCTTAAACTAAGTTAAGCCTTTAAATAGCAATATGCATTTGAAGTCTCTAGGAGGGCATATATACTTAGCATGCAACATTTCCCAAGTTTATTTAACCATATAACATTTCATTCAAACTATTGTTTCATAGAACCCAGTTTGGGTAATATTAGCTTTCATTATATAATCAAAATTCCTTAGCCCGTTTGTTACTCAGGGATCCCAAGGATCTGGCCTCATCCTCTCCTTCTGGCTTTATTTCTCAGTTCTACTTAACAAACGCCAAACATGCCTTGAGCTCACTTATCTCAGCCTCTTAACACATACCATTTTCCTTCACCGAGGTCCTTTTTTTTTACCTCCTTTGCCTATCTTCACTCCAAGCTCGGATCCCAGCATTTATTTCCAAGGCCACTTCTCTGACCTCTCTGGTCTGTAGGATTCTCCCTCTCCCCTAGATTCCTGCTGTTCGTGTCTGTACTACTCATTTGGCAATTGATCAAAAACTGCCCCGTGATGAAACAACTGTTTCTCACTGCCAACCACATTACCCAAAACTGTCAAAAGATTTCTGTATGATTTCCCCTGGACAGTAAACTCCATGAGGACCAGGATTCTGCTCCTTCCTTATTGTTTCTCCCTTAAATGGCCTGGTACAGGGCTTTTATTTAGCACAGTGACTACTGAACACGGTTCATAATTGTTTCTAAGGTTCATCCATCTGCTTCCCTTAAGGACAATCCTTATCTAACACAAAATGAGAATGAGGATAGCTGTTTCAGCTATTAAAGTTCCTTTTTTCCTCTCAAATGCCTCCTAATTCTTCCAAGCATCCTTTCTTAGCTAATTAAAAAAGCATCAGGGATTTCCACTAACTGGAAAATTCCCCATAGTCCTTTACTTTTAACCTTACTGAACACCTGTTTATCTGTAGAAAAAGTAAAACTAAGTCTGCTTCGCTTGTTTAGAATGAGATCCAGCCTGGAGTCATGTGTAGTTAAATGTCTGGCATAGAGTTGTGAAGTGAATTGTGGTCACACCTGCAGAGCGTCTCTCCGTTTCTCATGCTAAAAGACAGCAGCATTCTAAAGGCTGCCCTAGTATAGTCGAGTTTCACAAGTAACTTGGTAACTTGGGTGTGTATGGACATGTCACAGTCAAGGCCGCTCAAAGTCAACATTACTAATCTGAAACCACAGCAGGATGATAATAATCAGAAGCTTGTTCAAGCTGTTGAGGGGGAAGCAAGTACGGTAGAGGAGATATGATAAAGCAAAAAGTGCCAGTTGACCTTTAAATCAGTAGATCCCAACCAGGAGTAATTTTTGCCTCAAAGGGATATTTGGCAATATCTGGAGATATTTTGGTTGTCACAACTGGGGTCGGGATACTACTCCCATTACGTAGATTGAGGCCAGGGGTGCTGCTACACATCCTGCAATGCACAGGAGTGCGTCCTACAATGCACCCCCCCACGACAAAGAGTTAGTCAGTCCACAATGTCAATAGCACTGAGGTTGAAAACTCCTGCTCTAAGGTAAATAGCAGGAGCTAAGAGAATACCCACAATTCCTCAGTTGAAGAAAAGAAAAAAAAGAGGCTATTGTTCAATTTAAATGCATACTAGTAATTTTATGATTCAGGTTGCTAATAATTTGAGGGAATCTCCACTGTTTTCTGTAATGAATGGAGATTAAAGCTGTAGAAACACTTGATAGGTAGGAAATAGGCTGGTTTAATACACAACTCATCATAATTTGGCAATTTCTTTTTACTGCTGAATGACATAGCAGCATGCAACATTAAAAACATACAAAACATCAGAAAAGAATGATAGCTTAAAATAATCTTGAGAATGGCAAAAGTAGTAGAGTTATCCCTGAAATTTTACCTGACTTAAGTGGTGAGATAACTTCCTTCTCTTTGCTTATCTACACTTTCTAAATTTTCTACAGTGAACCCATCCTGCCATTTACCTCCAGCTTCAGGAAACCACTGCTTTACATTACTAAATATTAGATTCGTCTTTCCTAGAGTTTCACATAAATGGAATAATACAGGATGTACGCTTTTGAGTGGTAATATGCTCATCTGTTGGTAAACATTTAGGTTGCTCTCAGTTTGGGGCTATGATAAATAAATAACAAAACTTATTCTTTAAATAAATAAAACAGTTTAAAATTAATAAATTAGTAAAATATAAATATTTTCAAACTTAAAAGAGACCATATTTTTAACATTAATATAGCAGTGTACTTTACAGAAATAATAAAGATTCAGAAAATAGTCATGTACAAAGAACTTCACAGTGGAGTGGTTTAAAATAGCCTCAACTGTTAAAAAAAAAAATTAAACTAAAGTCTGAGGATAGTTACATAAATTTTGATACTATAATACATCCCTATATTAGACTACTATGCAACTATTATATTCATAAATTATAATATTGGTGAATACTTACTGATATAGGTAAATGAAAAAAGAATAACACTATCTACAGTAGGAATCCAGTTTTCACACTTAGGCAAAAGTAGTACCAAATAAAATGCATGATTATGGAAACAACAGTTATCTGAGTGATAGCATATGGGCGATCTTCATTTTTTTATACATATAGCTTTATATCTAATAAATTTCTAAATAAAGCATAATTTATAATTAGAAAATACATAAATTAAAACCATTAAGATATTAGTAAATAATATTTGAATTAAAATTAATGCATAATAGAGATTGGTGAATTCTCTTTGCATATTGATTTATGCTACGTGAAACAAATATTATTTAGCAATACCATTATACATACCAAAGATTCTCTCCCCCTATCCCAGGGTATCCTCATATATTTTATTCTTCCCTTTCCCTGTCCTTTCCCTCAAATGAGTATTGAGACTATTGAAGTTTCCCAAATGCAGAAGTCAACCCTCCTCTCAAGTGTCCAACACATTTGTGACTTTAATATAGATGAACTTGTCTTAACTCTAAAATATTATAGAAGTTAGATGATACTTGCTTTTCTGTTACATTTTTTAAATGATCTAAATCTTATAGGCCGTCATTTATTATTTATTTAAACATCACAGGCAAACAATTTATGAAGTCCTAAGGAAACATTTTAGCACAATTAACAAATAACTACAAAATCACCTCACATACTGTTTTTATAAACGAAGAAAGGTCATCTATATTGTCGACTCTAATTAAATAATCTAGATCTGACTGAACCTTCACAAAATATGCATTTTCACAGCCTTAAGATTCAACTGATATTTTACAATAGATATATAATTCACAAGCCTAAATGGTTAACGTTATTTGCATAATTTCTCAATACATACACTTAAAATCCGTGACAGATGAGGTAACTAAGAAACCTGGCTGCCTGCATCAGACACTGTAAGAAATCTACTTGACGTATTTTTTCACTCTGTGTTTATCCGTCTAAAAGTCTAGTGAGTTTCCTGAGTCAATAATGGGCCACCTATTTCCAGATGCTCTCCTGAAAGGTTAAAATATAAAACAAATAATTTTTTTTTAGAAAGCCCCTACTCAAACTATCCTTCAGAGTGAATTCTGTCAGTGAACCCTTTGAAAATAATTCTTTCAGAAAACATCCTATCTTTTTCTAAGAATGACATTTACAAAGAGCAGCATGGGGCATATCTGAGTGTGCAGAGATGAACCTGGCTAGAAAAGAACCGCACTGGGTTATAAAGAAAGGAAGAGAGACTGAGTGAGTAATGCTGAAGTCAGACCTGAGGGGACAAAAGGCAGATCACAGGGCTTTCGCTGCAACTGTGCCCACGCAGGCCCCATGCTAGGGGACCTCTCAAAGTCTCGCTCTTCAGCGCTGCTTGCACAAAGACACACATGACTCAACCATAAACACACCTCTCAAATCTCACTTTTTGTGAAAGGGCTGTATGTCAATAAATTTTTTAAAACCTACTAGGAAGTATGTTTTTCTCTTAAGCTGCAATTCTGCATGTGAAGGTTTTTGTAGTCATTGTTGATTTTTCTCTTTGCAAATGCTCATTTTTACTCAAATTTGGTAAATCATTTTCAAATATTAAAAAAGGGAAATTTAGGAAAAAAGTCTCTTATCTACAGATGGATAAGTATATCAAAATGGATAGTAAAATCATTAGTATCAAAATAGAAAAGGTCCATTTTTCATTGATTGGATCGGTTGAATTGTATATGACTTGTAACAAGACCATCAAATTAAGCTCATTATGATGAATATTTTCATTTTCACCCCTTCATGTGAAATGTCCTGGTTTATTGCACTATTTGCTTTTTGTGCATGGACTGTCTTCACACTGAATGTCTTGTCTACATGCAGACATAACATAGTCAAAATGTCTGTGATGTTTTGGCTCCAAGCATAAAGAGTGAGCTTAGAGTTCAAATACGAAAATTATTTTTCAAGGTAGTGTTTAATGTAAGACTAAGGGATGAAAAGTAATAGAGTAGGGAGAACAACTCTTTTGCTACTTTGAGTGAACCAGTGCATATTAATAGTGAAAGGTCCTCAACAGCATGTGACAGAATAAAAAAAAAAATGCCATTGAAGAAGCTAGAGATGATGAAGGCAAGTCTGTAAGCAAGGGATCGTTTTTTTACAGAAGAAATTCACTAGGCTATTTTCTGCTTGAATAGTGTTTTTGATTTAAGGATGTTCTTCATAGCAATAACTATAGTGACAAATATAGGAAACCACATAAATGTCCACTACTTTGGGATGCATTAAATGCATTTTCGGTCCATCCACATAATCGTAAGTTAAATAGTTATTAAATAGAATGTTCTTCAGTGATAAGAAGAATGCATATTTGGGAAAACAAGAGAATTACTAAATTGTCAGCAGGAGTTATTCCTGAGTAATAGAATTATGGGTAATTTTTATTATCTTTACACTTACTGTGAATTCCTAATTTTGCTAAAAATAAACACGTTTATAACAAAAAACATTAAAACGTTTATTTTTAAAATTAGAGAATAAATTTGAGTACTTTTACAGTGATAAATGATAATTTATCTCAACAATTTTAAGAAATGTATACTTATATGAAAATGGTTGTTAGACAACATTCAACTAAGCTAAGCTGCAAGAACAAACAAACTCTGAAATCCCAGTGACTTAAACAATCTCATTCTTATAAAGGCCACTGTGGCTCTAGCAGTCTTTCTCTACCTAGCAGCCACCTACGCAGAAAACATGTTCTCCAAAATTACCACAGTAGAGGAAGAGAAAGATAGAGGAGACACACTGGCTATAATTGCTTTTTAGAAATCATTGTGCCTACTTCAGACCTAGTCGTGTAACACCCAAACCAACTGCAAGGGGGGCTGGGAAATGCAAAGAACAGCAAAATTTGGTGAGCAATAACCGTTTCTGCTGCAAGGGTTTATATAAAAACTAATTAAAATTAATTCGGCTTTGGTAATTTTGGGTACACACACACCATCTATTATATATGGTCACATTGAATAGCTACCTTGAATTTCACAAAGCTCAATGCTTCACACTTTGTTTTCCAAAGTTCCTAAAGTGAACATATTTATTTTTCTTTTTTAGTGGATATTTAGGACCTCTTCCACAAATTTTTCACTATGAACATCCTTAAACATATCTACTTATAAACAAGTGTGAGTTTTTCTCTAAAGTACATATTTAGAAGTAGTATTGAGCTGCATGTTTATATTTATATATTTATATATATATACACTATATATAAAATGTATTTATAGGTATTTTTAATTTGTATGAATGTTGACAATTTGCACTCCAGAGTGGTTCTACATACAAACACAACAACTAAGAATACTGGTGTAAGTTTATGTTTCCACATATCTCTACAGCTGATGGATGTGAATTGGTATCTCCATCTAAATTTGCATTTCTTAATTGCACTTGAAGTTGAGCATCTCTTTATGTATATATTAACCAACTAACTGGGTTTCTTCTATAAGTTTTCCTTTGACATACTTTACCTTGTTTATATATATTTCTTCACATTGAAGTTTTGAATTTTGATAATAAAAATCTGCTTTTATGTTTTTTGCTTTCTGTGTACTGGTTAAGAAATCCTTTCAAATAACCTCTGTGGAAAAGAATTTAGAGATTCCTGAAAGAGCTAAAAATAGAAATACCATACGATCCAGCAATAGCATTATTAGGCATCTACCCAAAAGAGTGTAAGACATTCTATAATAAAGACATCTGCACCCGAATGTTTATGGCAGCACAACTCACTATTGCTAGGTCTTGGAAACAACCCAAGTGCCCACCAATTCATGAATGGATTATTAAAATTTGGTATATGTTTACAATGGAATATTACTCAATTTTAAGAAACGACAGTGAGCTAGCACCGCTTATATTATCCTGGATTGAGCTTGAGCCCATTATTCGAAATGAGGCGACACAAGATCGGAAGAATGGGCCCCACATGTACTCACCATGAAATTGGTACTGACTGATTAACACTGTGGTGCTCAAATGGTGGTGGTGTTCGCCAGGGATTCTGGGGTTGGGGGGCTAGACCCACATCTGAGGGATGCAGTGAGCATTGTGGAGGGGAGGGGCACACCACTAACCCATGCTAGGGAGAAGCAAGTTACAAAATGTGACCAAAAAAAAAAAAATGCTGAGTAAAGAAAGTAGAGACAAAATTCCCATATTATATAATTCCACTCATATGAAATGTCTAGCAAAGGCAAATCTATAGAAACAGGGAGCAGATTAGTGGGTCCCTGTAGTTGGGGATGGGAAGTAGGTGTCTCAATAGGGGGAAAGAAACGTTCTTAAACTGATTTGTGTGAATACCTGTACAACTTGGTAAATTTACTAACAATCATTTAATTGTACACTTAAAATGGATTAATTGTATGGTATGTAAATTATACTTCAATAAAGCCATTTAAAAAAAAAAAAAAGAATAGCACTGACCTTGAAAATCTCTCCTTTACTCTCTGCTCAACAAATTACTATATTGCAACTACTCACCAAAATAAATCTCTTGGTAAAAAAAAAAAAAAAAAGAATAAAATAGTTGTTATCTTTATAAAGGAGCTTAATTTATTACAATGAGCTTCAGAGGATGATAAAATGGTCCCACATCACAGATAACATACCCCCAGTCCTGTTCAGCACGTAACATATTCTCTAATAAAAAACTCCTTTATGCCTCCTGACCAGGCCTACCTGGGAATAAAAAAAAGAGAACATCAAGTCTACATCCTGGGTTTCCAACATAAATATGACTCCTCTCTAAAATAAGTATCTGTCAAGATCTTGGAAAGAAAGTCATAACCAACAAAACCATTAATATGTGAAACAAATAACGGGCTCCAAAATTGCCAAAATCAGAAAATCAAAGTATTATGTTTCTTTAAAGAATGGGGTGAAAAGGCTTAATGCTATAAATGTTTTTATACTAAAATACACTTCAATTAAATCTATAGCAAATTTAAAATGCAAACTTTTGTTAAATAATATGTACAAAATTGCAGCTTTTTCCATAGATCAGTGGCCTGAGAGAGGCCTCATCTTGACATTTATAAATTATTACACAGCTCTGTAAGTAGTATCACTAGGCTAAAACGGAACCTTTTGATTTATGGACCTGAACAACCTGAATATTATCATCAGAAGGAAAGTCATACAGACTTCTTTTTCAGGGTGTTTAAAAAGAAAGCTATGTCTTCAGAGATGGTGTTACCAACTAAGCTGTGTTAGATATGAAAGCAACTGAATAAGATCACACTTGGGAACAGTAACTGTGATAACACTGAGCAGGAATGAAGGAGGCAGAGATTGCATTTCTTCCACAAGCAAGCAGATCTTCTAACCAGACTCGTATTGGTCATGGTGTTGACAGGCCTAATCAAGAGCACACAGAGATTCTTTTCTAAGCTTTCATCTCACAGTATAAGATAAAAAGGCAGTAGAGGAATTGCCAGATTAAATAAGGTCTATATTCCAACTGTTCAAAGTCAAATTCCCTTGATAAATTTCCTCAAGTTTTTGTCAAGGAAAAACTAAATTTACATGCAAATACTCATTCCATACTCCCGAATCACAAAAATATCTAAAACTCAGTTTACTGTCCAATGTAAATGTACATTGAAGAGCTCCAGTCTCTAGTGAACTTCAAGATAATCTGGAAAGGGCCGGCGCAGTGGCTCACACCTGTAATCCTAGCACTCTGGGAGGCTGAGGCAGGAGGATCGCTCAAGGTCAGGAGTTCGAAACCAGCCTGAGCAAGAGCAAGACCCCATCTCTACTAAAAATAGAAAGAAATTAATTAGCCAACTAAAAATATATACAAAAAAAAATTAGCTGGGCATCATGGCAGCTACTCGGGCAGCTACTTGGGTAGC
>CAUYRT010001477.1:0-10850 GCA_963574885.1 Lepilemur ruficaudatus
AAAAAATTAGCTGGGCATGGTGGCACATGCCTATAGTCCCAGCTACTTGGGAGGCTGAGGCAGGAGGATCGCTTGAGCCTAGGAGTTTGAGGCTACTGTGAGCGAGGCTGATGCCACAGCACTCTAGCCCGGGCAACAGAGTGAGACTCTGTCTCAAAAAAAAAAAAAAGAGAGAGATTTAGTCTTTTGGTTGTAGTGAAAGGACATAGTAATCGACAGCTTCCAAAGTCCTGCTACCCTTTTCAGGGTATTCTCTTCAGATACAGCTGAGGAAATTTCTATGTGGAATTTCAGCATTGGCAGTCTAATCCTCTAATATTTTGAAAACAATGTAATGTCACGAGAATACTGAGTGTCAGGCTTTTGTGACAAAAAATAAATTGTGAGAGTCAGGAATCGTGGATTCTGGTCCTGGTACCTCAACTAACTAGCTGTTTAAGGGTAAGACACACCTCATATTTGATTTTGCATTTCTTATGCTAAGATCCTTGGCTGACACTTAATAGGCATATAATGACATTTTTGATAAATAAATTAATTAAACAGATCCTAAGAGTTAACATTTAAATCTAGCATTCTAGGATTCTGTGAGTTCTGCTATTGTTCTGTACAGTGATATTTATTGTATTAAATTGTGATTTTTAGAAAAGTTTAGATCTAAGCAATATACAAAAAACCAATTGAAAAAGGAAAATTTAAACTATTTTGTCTTCATAATATGGTGAGGGGTTTTGCCAATTTTCTTGCATAGTTTCTTTTTTGGTTCTTTGATCATGTGTAGATAAAGGCAGAACTAACGAGTATGCTAAAAGTGGATGACAACAATTAAGGCCTTTCATTTATCGAGCACTTTATTTTGTTGCTATTTGTTGCTGGTGTTGGGAGTGGAAGGGTAATTGGGTACTGAAAAGAATTAGAGTTTGGAGAAGCGCAAGGATGCCTCAACTGGGAAACAAGACTCCTGACTCTGAGGACCTCTCCCAGGAAGCACGTGAGCCAATGCCAACAGCTCTGCCACACCCTTAGCTCATGCAATTAGCAGGCCCGGGGTGCGAGTCTACTTACACACATTCAATTTTTGCCACTTCTACTAAATGGCAGTAAAGTAGCTAATATACTTTAAGTGTCATGCAGAATAGCAAAAAACTACTTTTCTGCTCGCCCCTTTGTGGTTTTGGCCTCCAGCGAAACGCGCATTTAGGTTGTAGCATCACATTTCAAAAGAGACGTATACAGAATAGAGAGTTCAGGGGAGACCCACAAAAATGATAAAAGGTTTGGAAAATAAGACCTACGTGGGGAGATTCAGGCAAGTGGGCATGTTCTGTCTGGAGAAAAGAAGGCTGGGGGGAGACATAACTGTCTGCAGATTCGTTAAGGGATGTTACAAAGAGCAGAGGGACCGATTCTCATTAGTCAATGAGGACAGAACAAGAAGTCATGGGCTTCAATTCCAGAAGGGAAAATTCGACTTAAATATATGGGCTAACTTTATAACAATATGAGTAGTTGGGCATGGCACCAGCTGCCAGGGGAGGCTGTGGAATCATCCACATTGGAGAGATTCAAGGCTGAATCCCCACACCCATCAATCAGAAATGAGTCAGTGAAAATAAAATTGATCCTGCTGTGATTCACGGGGATAGATTAGTGCCCAGCATAGGTCCTTCCAACCCAAATGATTATATAATTAAGATACCAGCACCCATGGGAAATTGATCTGTGGATAAGGGAGGGAAGAGAAACTCTTTACAAACCACAGCTGTAAATCTGAAAAATAATCCAGAACGTTTAGCTAAGGGAAAGATGGAGTCTGCTTAGGAGATATGCACAGAGACTGAATCAAGGAGCTCAGCCTTTATTCTAAAACATTAATCTGACTTTTTCAAAGAGTTAAAATTAAAATAAATTGAGACTTATAGCATCGTCAATTTTCCTTATTAGTATTCTTCTTGAATGCTACAAAAATATTTCAATTTATCAGTAAAAAAAAAAAAAAACCCAGGACTTAGAATTTTTTTTTCCTTGGTTTAAAAAATAAAAACTAAAAGAAAGATAATGTCTAAAAAGATAATTTTGTCAAGTCAGATTCAGGGTCCTTTTTTTTCCATTTAAAAATGTGTTTAAATGATATTTTTGCTTCATACACACCCGAGGGTTTTACTTGATAGGCATGAGACTCTAATTAAGATCCAAGATCCACATAATTCAATCACAGTGTGGGTCAAAAATTACCAATTCAATTTTATAATCTTAAAATTGATTTCTACGTCTGTGCTGCCCAGAGTGAATTTCAGCATTATCCAAAGCATTCTATTTCTCCATGCTCTCTGCCTTATCACACCAGCCCTTGCCAACACTGCAACAGCTATTTTGAATATTTGAAAAGCCTGCGTTTAATTTTTTAGTTCACTTTTCTCCTCTTCACCTTTCCAGTTTACCTCTAAGAAAAAAAAACAAAAAAACCCTGCCTTTTCCTCCCCCGAGTAGGCTGTGTTATTACTACCGTCCGCACCATCAGGGTTACCGTGGCTGCAGTAGTAGATCATTCCTGTGCTGCCATGGCAATGACGGATGATGGAAAAAGTCATCCGTCTGACGGTGTGAGGCGCAAAGGCTGGAGCAATAATGCAGTAGCCTCGCACAAGCCCAGCACGCACAGCAGTGGGTATTTTCCCCAAAATAAAAGTGGACTGCTCTGTAAATTAAGGATCTTTAAATGGGAAAGGAAAAGCCCTGGAAGATGATTTTTTTTTTTTTTTTGCTTGGAGACCTTTTATGTGTCCCAAAACGTTAAAAAATAATGAGTTTCTGAATTAAAAACCTTTCAGAGCCTCTCACTTACATTTCTCTTTTATTTTCTCCCCATCTCTCATATTTATTTTTCTCTTCTTTATTCCCATTGCCACAACCCTAGAGTCCGAGTCAGAGCATCAACCCCTAGACCATTGCCGTGATCTTGAGCTCTTTGTTCTCTTTTCTGTTTCTGCTTCAATACTCATTCCATACCTGGCAAGACTAATCCTAGGAAATGCTACATTTATCATATCGCTTTTCTAATCAGAGAGTTTCTGATTTCCACCACGATCTATCAAAGATAGCTCAATTCCATAGCTTGGCATTCGAAGCCCTCTAAAATTTAGCCTTAGCTTATTTTTCTAGCTGTAAAGCACACTGCTTTCTTATCTGTCTTCTGCATTGCCAAATAGGACATCTGGTCTTTCAGAATATGCTTTGAACATTTTTTATCTTTGTTCTTTGCTAGACCTTCCACACGAGACCTAGGATAAGTTGCTTTATCTCTGCGGTCCTCAATTTCTGCAACTGTAAATGGGGGTAACAAAGCTATTTCAGAGAAATCTTTTGAGGCATGAATGGGAAAATGTATAGAATGTACTTAGCACTTGATAGTCAAGAAAGCAAGCTCCTGTTGTATTTTTTGACATTATTATTACTTTTTAATTTATTCTTTAGTGGTGATTCAAATGACACCTTCTCTGTGAGGCTTCTTTTTTTCATTTTTCATTCTGTCAAGCTTTCCTTCTGATGAAGTGTAGCATTTTTATATTTCATCTGTTATATCCTGCCATCTTTTATAATTTACATATAGGAAATATGAGTCTCCCCAAAATGTCTTGGGGGTAGAAATGGTTTCTTTTATCAATATCTCAAACCACCTAGAAGAGATCAACTCATAATAGGTAAGCAGCATAGTTTTGAATTAATCAATATTTTTATATGTTCCTTTCCTTCCCAGTGCCAAATCTAAAAAGGTTTTGGATTTACTTGGAATGATACCTAACAAAGATAAATAGAAGCTCAAGCACATTTTGTCTGGAAGGACAGATAAATGCAATTGACTGTTATACTCTCAGGATGAAAGTAAAGGTTAAGCTAGTTTTGTGGTGAGAATTCATTTTCTACTTTCATCACTTAAATATTCTTTAATGGGAAAAAAAACGCTAAAAAATCTTCAAGCCTACTAGTGTATGGTAATTTAAATGACGCTATTTCTTCAACGACTCGTCTCTTAGTGGTACTATTTCTATTACCCCAGCAACTGGCATGCTGATAAACTTGAACTCGTTTCAGGTTTTAGGCCTCTAATTTTAATACTTTTTGTTATAATAAATGTGTCTGCAACTTTAGCAGGTGAAAAGTACATCATTCTCTAGGTTTCTTCAAGTAATTTATATAAATTAACTTCTATAAGAACACAATACAATTAGTCTTTAAATTTCCTTTTCTGTTTTGAGTTCAACCCTGACCTGACCAGTAGTAAAAGAAAGTGGAGTCTAAGAGGACAGTAATTTTTTCTTGCAATAAATTTATTAATTTATTAAGAGTACAGTACTTTTGCTTCTAAGATCACCATTAAGGGCCTTGAAATCAAATATTAACCCCTTTTCAACTTTTGGATTACTGATAACTCCATGTCTCTATCATATGGCATTACCTGTCCATCAGTCTCTTTCCTGGCTGCTTTCTCCTCTGCTTTGCACACTCCAACACCATTGGCATTTCTGGGTTCTGGCCAGCCTTCCTAACCTGTGCACACACTCTTTCCTCAGACCCTGCCTGCTCCTCCCCTCTCTGTGCTTAGATGCTTATCCTTCATAATTGACACTGAATACTCTTTCTTCAGCAAAGCCTTCCTTAACTTATACCATACCCCTACCCACCTGATCAGTCTAGATCAGTCTTCAGTGATGTCAGAAATATGCTGTACTTGTTCTTTATGGTAGGTACTACAACTTAATGAAAATTATCAATTTGTGTACACAGTTGCTTAAAATACATTTTGCTGCTTAGAACGTAAGCTCAGTGAGTGAAGGGAATATGTTGAGATCCTAATCACCTCTGTATCTCCCAGGCCTATAATTTAAAAGGCACTCAATAAAAATCTCTTGAGTGAAAAAGACACCTGTACTCGAATGTTTATAGCAGTACAATTCACAATTGCAAAGATGTGGAAACAACCCAAGTGCCCATCAATACATGAGTGGATTAATAAAATGTGGTAGATGTATACTATGGAGTACTATTCAGCTATAAGAAACAATGGTGATCTAGCACCTCTTGTATTTTCCTGGATAGAGCTGGAACCCATTCTACTAAGTGAAGTATCCTAAGAATGGATAAACAAGCACCACATGTACTCACCAGCAAATTGGTTTCACTAGTCAACACCTAAGGGGACATATAGGAACAACATTTATGGGACACCTAAGGGGACATATAGGAACAACGCTCGGGCGTCGAGCAGCTCCGGGGAGTGGGGAATAGGTATATACCCATAATGAGTGTGATGCGTACCGTCTGGGGGATGGTCACGTTTGAAGCTTTGACTCTGGGGGTGGAGGGGGCAAGGGCAACATACGTAACCTTAACATTTGTATCCCCATAATATGCTGAAATTTAAAAAAAAAGGAAAAAATCTCTTGAGTGAATGGAGAAAACATATCACCCAATGAAAAATCAGGTAATGGGACATCCATTTTCTCTTCTTTCTGAAAACACAACCCCAAAATCTTGCTGAGACTTTTACTTACTATGTTAAAATGAATAAGATAAATCAGATGTAAAGAAAAAATATCTTCCTAAAAACAAAACAAAATAAAATATAAAAATGCTTCTTCAAAATGGAGAAATGAGTCATTATTTATGTGGCCTTAAACATTTTGTAGGTAATTTAATATAATTCTGAGCCTTGTCTCTGCTGGGCTATCACACCGAAATCACCATGCTTACACACCTCTCTCTCTCTCTCTCTCTCTCTCTCTCTCTCTCTCTCTCTGTCTTTCTTTCTGACATAGGAAGAACTATGTATTTCTTACAGAAAGTCCCACAGTTCTGATGGGCTGGAGAAAAAGGTAATTACTCCTCTCTGGAAAGTGCATATATGTATCTATATTAGTAAAACCATCCCACCAAATAAAAACACCTGATTTTGAATTACACTTTTAAAGCATCCCAACATAACTATGACGGAGAATCAAAGAACTTTTTTTCTTTTGTTGTTCTTCCTGTTGTTCAAGAAACCAGTAAAAGTTATTTTATTTTCATTTTTAAATTCTATTATATACACAGTATGTTTTTTAAATATGCAGTATCCATATAGCTACATTCTACCTATCCCCTCAATTATTACTAAATATTTTAGGACTTATATCATGGAGATTCTATGATAATTAAGTGAGTTAACACAGGAATAGTAATTACTGTTGAGCCTGGAACATAATAATGACTCAAAGAGTGTGTTATTATTATTATAACTAGTATTGAGTGGTGGAGATGATGTTGGTCACAGTCGTGGTAGTGGTTTTGTGGTTATTGAAATGAGAAAATCAGGGAAACAATTTTCAAGTACAGATGCATTAGGAAAGCATATGTAGTTGATGTATAACCACTCTAACAATTCACTCCATCTAGGCACCATTGTGAAATGAAAAAGAAAATGAAAGACACAGCTAGTTGATTACATACTACTTTTACATACTATTTAGTAACTATATTTTCCCAAAAGGTATTCCCACACTAACTTCTAGATTCTTGAGAATTGTGAGAAATTTTAAATGTTTATGGAATAGACACGACCTCAACAGTTCTCCTCCAATGTTGCCTATCAACCATAGTTTTATTGTGGAAAATAGAATTGATTTAAGAAATTTTTTTTTCAGATCATGTGTGAATTCATTTTTTTCTTTCTTTATTGAAGTATAATTTACATATCATGTCTTTATTTTAAGTGTACAATTAAATGATTATTAGTAAATTTACCAAGTTGTACAGCTATTCATATATATCAGTTTTAGAGGATTTCCTTCCCCCTATTGAGACCCCTAATTCCCATCCCCAAATACATTTCAAGCATGCCCCTCCCCTCCACAGTGCTCACCACATGCCTCAGATGTGGGTCTACCCCCCACCCGCCGAATCGGAAGAATGGGCCCCACTTGTACTCACCATCAAATTGGTACTGAGTGATTAACACTACGGTGCTCAAATGGTCGTGGTGTTCACTAGTGATTTAAGAAACATTGAGGTGGAAGGAGTGTAAGCAAGAGTTGAGTATAAACCACCATATAAACCACTATTTGCACTTCCTTTTATTGTGTTCCTAGGTCAGTAGATTTTGCTTGTTCATTTCTTAATGTTACCTTTTACCTCATTTATTAGCTGCACTTTTTGAAGGTTTTGTTCATTGATAAAGCATTTCTGATGATATTGAAAGAAAATATTTCTTTTCTCAAAATCTCCATTCATTAGTATGTAAACCTAATGAAAATTGACTTTTGTGCCATGAAAAAGACTATCAAGCCTGACAAAATGTATTGTGCATATTTCCAAAATAATTACTTTTCCCCCCTAGACTACCAAAAAACTAGAAACTGCATTTTTGCAGCAGACATATATTGGATGCACGTTCAACCAGATTGACTCATATTTTTACCGTAGGACCTCATGGAACCTCTCTAGAAACTCTTCAAAGAAGCAAAAAAAAAAAAAAAAAAAAAAAAAAAAAAAGTCAAATTATTAATGTTCTAGAAAACTCAAGGGAATTTTCAAGTGGAATCAATGAAGTAACTTTCATTGTGAATAATCCAACCTCATTTAAGGAGAGACAGATATAAATAATAAGTATCTATGAAATTATAAAGGATAAAGTGCCAAATATGACACATGGGGGGGGGCCTTAGACACTTCAGGATATGAAATGGACAATAACTAGTTCCAGTTCTTTGTGGGAATGCTTTCAACTTTTTGTCATTCAGTATGATATTGGCTCTGGGTTTGTCATATATGGCTTTTATAATTTTAAGATATATTCCTACTATGCCTAGTTTGGGAAGGGTTTTTATAATGAAAAAGTGCTGAATTTTGTTAAATGCTTTTCCTGCATCTATTGAGATGATCATATGGTCTTTGTTTTTGCTTCTGTTTATGTGGCAAATCACGTTTATTGATATCTGTAGGTTAAAGCATCTTTGCATTCCTGGGATGAAAGTACCAACAGTCACTCTGTGATGTTAATACTTATTTTTGTGGTGTTAATACCTGTTTTAGTTTAACCATAATCCAACCTTAATATTATATGGTAGTAAAACTAAATTTTAAAGTTGTGTACACCAAAAAAAAAAAAAAAAAAAAAAAGGAAAAAGAAAAAAAGGAAAAAAAAGCACTTTGGGAGGCCAACATGGGAGCATCACTTGAGGCCAGGAGTTCAAGACCAGTCTGGGCAACATAGAGACCCTGTGTCTACCAGGAAATAATTTAGTCTGGCATGGTAGTGCACACCTGTAGTCCTAACTACTGAGGAGGCTGAGCCAGGAAGATCACTTGAGCCTAGGAGTCTGAGGTTGCAATGAGCTATGATGATGCCACCACACTCAAGCCTGGGTGACAGAGACAGACCCTGTCTCAAAAGACAAAGAAAAAAAAAAAAGAAATGAAAATATCCATTGCTGCTACAATTGTCATAGCTGAACTGGTTAGGCGGCCACAAATGTCTTTTAAAATCCCTGCCTGCACCATCAATTCCATGTTCCCTTTGCTTGTTGGCATATTTTACCTGTTAAGTAATCCCAAAATCTACATCCTTTTGGTAACTGCCATTAAATGTTCTTATTGTACATGGAAAATCCAAGAGTTGTCCTGGAGAAACCCCTGGGTTCTACACAGAGTGCTCTATCTTTCTATAAGTTAGCAGCAATCAAATTTCTCCTTGGTAGTTAGGGAAACTCGCTTCAACCTGTACAGCCGCCCTCTTCTCTGTCTGATGATTGAATGGGACTCTCAATGGCCAATTTCAATCTCAACTTCCAATTTAGTAGGAATACTGATTGTGAGGTTTGAGGGTTTTTGTGTTTTTTAAAATATGTATATTATTAAAGACTTAGGAAATGAAAGTATTATAAGTAACTGAAGATTTGCATATCAAGGATAGAATTTTGACTAATAGACTACTTATAGTTTTAGAAGTATAAGACATTGTAGTTAAAGAATTTGAGGCAAGAAAACACTAGGCCTGTAAATCACAAAATTATGTAAAACTATTTACAACTTTGTCAAACCAGTCTTATCCCGTAAGTTTGCCTGTCGGTTGTTGTCTGTGTAATCATCAGTCGCAGGGTTGCATTAGCTGTGGGGATTATGGCATTACCATCTTACTAGTATAATGGGATGAGCTTGCCTGCATGCTGCAGCGTAGTAGGTTGGTTCAGGAACATGGTTTTCATATTTCAGTAGAGGGGGAAAAAGGCAATGCTTATGAAAATAGGATAAATAGAGAAAGGGAGGTTTTTTTCTCTAACATGTTAATGAAGTGGGAGTCTGTAGTTTTGTTAGTTCAGTGATGTGAGAAATAGAGAATCTGCACTACCTGACCTCACAGGTCTTCTTTATGTATGAAGAGCTGCACACAAAGGGTACCATCCGAAATTGAAAACACATGCCGGGTGGAGTATGAGAATTAGTTTGTATTTTTGTTTGCTTCCTTTTAAAGTTGCATTTTGAGCATAAATACAAAAAACCAGAAAGCGAAAGAGACAGCGTGACGTCACATGTGAAGGAGCAAACACAGGAATGGCACTTGCTGAAAAGAATAACTTTTAAAAATGTGAAAGGGGACCTTCCTCTTTCGTAAAATATTCTCTACATTCAAAATTTCAAACTCAATGGCTGGTGTCTCATATAACTTTTTCCCCAAGCTTGTGGGGTGAAAATCCTAATCTGACTCCATAATAAACTGAAATATTTGCTAGCTCTGATCACAGAAAAAGCCTAGAGACAAGTTAAATCCAGGGCCCTTAGTGCCCATTGTTGCAGAGGTTATAGATTAAAAAGATTAGTGAGCATTGATAACATGCACAATTAAATGATTTACTTTTACGTATGTTTGAAAATTCCAAAATAAACACTAAAGAAAAGTGAATAGCATAAAATGTGAGTCAAATGTGAGACAACAGGAGCAGAAAGGAGCTGGTGCCTAAGTCAAGGGGCCAGTGACAGATGGCGATGGGCTCGTTGACATTTACATAGCAGGTTGAGCAACTGTTGTCTCCCGCGCTCGGCCCCCATGGCCCTGGCCAGGAGGCAGATGCCGATAAACGGCTGCAACAACAGCAAAAGTCACAACTTGCCATCTGCATTTACTTTTATAAAACAGCTTATTGTACTTACACATTTGTCGATGAAATCACAAACTTTTGACCACAGTATGGAAAAGAAGAGATTAGCTTGAAGATTATTATGCTTCTGTAAAATGTTAATGAAGAAAACCATTCAATAGAAGAAGTAGGCTTCAGTACCTCTCTGGGTATATCATCTTCCATGCAAATTATTGTGACAAGGATATTTTATTAGCTAAAGTAATTTTGGGTTTATGAGTCATTGTCCAGGGAAAGACTATTAGTTTCTCCTGTATACTTGGAAAGTGAATAGTTGCTAGTGGGTTAGTAGCTGTACTGCTAACGGCCCAGAGACAGTTGATTTAGCTTTGCCCAGTTATAACTAACCTAAGGTTACGAAAGGGAATGCATATAGAACAATATTTTTATTTTAAGTTCAACTAATTTCCTTTAATTTTTTTTTGTTTGTTGTTTTTTTCTTCCTAAAATTTTATTGGGGGAAAACTACAAAACATTTACAGTACAGTGTTTACAGTCACAATTTGTAGTGAGCTGATTTCCCAAAATATATTACCACTGAAGTTGACTTATCTTGTTACATTCAAAAACCTACTCTGTCAAAGTAGTCCAGAGAGTACATACATAGTGCTCCAACTGTATCTACGTACAACCAACACTCCATTTTAAGTGTACAATTAAATGATTTTCAGTGGATTTACC
>CAUYRT010001478.1:0-38083 GCA_963574885.1 Lepilemur ruficaudatus
GTGGAGCTGCCGCTGGGGCCCAGCCTCATGAAGTAACCAATGACATCCCTTACGGGAAATGACAGCTCCTGCCCCGCCTGACCACCCCAGACTAGTCTGTCAGAGTGAATCCGTGCCCTGTGGGGGAGGCACCCCTGCAGCTGTGATTTCGGATGATGGCAGTGCTGAGAAGGCGGTGCCCCCGTGGGGACAGGGCTGAGGCAGCACCAGCTCCTCAGCCTCTCAGATGCTGAGACTGGTCTACTGCTAAGGCCTTTTGTTAGAAGAGAGGAGATCAAACATTTGCAAGATTTCTGAGGGTCAAAAATGACTACAGGATAACTCTTTCATAATCCCGACTTCCTGCTGTCTATGGGTCCATATTTTAGTCTCCTTTCTACACGTTTGTCTGAAAACAAAGATAAGCTAAGGATGGTGGTCAAGGTTTGAGGCTGAGCTGGGTCTTAAACTTTTCCTGGGAAAATTTAGAAAAAGATGTGAAAAAATGACTATGAGTACATATAAATCTAGTTTTTAAAACAGTTTTATCCAAAATGAATTGATCACAAAATTTTAAAAAATACATGTTCTTTTTTTTTGTGAAAATTTCAAACGATACAAAAGTGAATAAAATGAAAACTGAAAGAGGCTCTCTTCTTGGAGATTAAACACTGTTAAGATTTTAGTGCATATCCTTTCAGGATTTCTGTACTTTCATGCCTACACAATAGGAACATGTATGCATAAATGGGGTCCTATTATGCTTGCTACTGTTGTTCTGTTCTCTGCTTTTCCATGTGGGCCTCCTCCATATTACTGATATATATGCAAATTGCACATGTGCATCAATGCACATAGAAAATTTCATTTTCTGCATGGTTTTCCATTTATGTCTGGACCCTAGTTTAATTAATAAGGAATGCCCTTTTGGTAATTATTTAGATAGTTTCCTATTTTTCAAAGAAACAATTTTTTTTAACAAATCACTCTCTGTCTCCATATAAATGTCACTGTATACCTATGGTAATGTTTTTATAAAATAACTATTGAATAACTTTCTAAAAGGAGATTAATTGCACCACGGATAATATATTTCATTTTTGAAGACATTGCTTAATTTTCCACTGGACGTATTATATCAATTTATGCTCCTCCCAAGAATGTATGGAGATATCTTAATTTTTCCATACTTTCATTACTGCTGAGTAATATCAATAATTGTAATCTTTGCTAATTGGATAGATAAAAAATATCATTAAGTCCAGTTCTTAAAAGTTCTATCTTCTTCCAAAAGTATTATAATACATGTTTATTTTAAAGGGTAAAAATGACAAGTAAGGATAAAAAATATAAAACATGTATAGATTTCACAGATTACCACCATTAGCATCCTGGTGTATATTCCTCTAAAAACAAGAATAATACACCCCTTCCATCCTTTTCTTGCTTCTAGTTTGGATAAACTTTTAGCAGTTGGGTTGGAAAACAATCTAATAAATGAATTTGATTCAGATGTCAATAGCTAATAACTACTTGATGATGGTACTCTTTTCCTGGGTTTATTTAAATAAATGTATTTTGGTGCATTTTGGCATAATATTTTAGGCCAGTAGGAGTCAGGAGAGGAATATGTAGGGAGGGGCAGTAGTTCTAGAGGTCTTACCAACATGCCTTGTGATTGACTTACTCAATGTGAAAGGCCAGTATTTAACTCAATGAGCTCCAGAGATGGTCATGCATTTTTCTTTTTTTTCTGGTAACTACTCAAAATATTATCTTGGATTGCTGGAGAGAAAATGCTTTGGAAAAAGAGTGGGAAGTGAAATGCTAAAGGAGTGAGAAGACATTTGGGGTTGAGTTCAAGCCAATGAGGCAGGAGAGACAGGAAAAGTCCTAGCACCTGCCACAGGAGAGAATTAAGCAACAGAATTAAACTAGAACGAACTATAAGCAACTTTGAGTTGTTTGTTGGACTATAGTTGACATGCTTTTTGAGGTTAATGAGACCTTTGAAATGATTTGGAATTGTTTAACTCACACACAGTCCTTCACAGGGAACGATCTAACAGGATTTCCCTTTTAACCAAGTCTTGGAACCAAGTCTTTAATCTTTATGGAAAACACTAATCTTTGATACATAATGCATTTAAGATGGAACAAATTTTGGTAGTTTAAAGGGAGGACTTGCAAAGAAACATTGGTGGCAGTAGTCAGGATTAGCCCTTGCCACCATCACCCCCAACCCTCCTAATCCCACCCCTGGTAGAAGTGTGTTCATCTGAGGATTTGTCTCCATGACTATATGACTATAAAAGTTTTCATCAATTTGGTTAGTTAATTAATTGAGGAGAAAAAACATACGTTGCTTGATATAATTGGTAGGTCAAAAGAGTTGTTAACCCAAGCAAATTTGAGACATAGGGAGATGGGATGATAGGTTGAAAATACAGTTGTTGTTTTTCCAATTATGTGTACTAAAGAATTTTGGGAAGATTGATGTCATTGGGTCTAGAGAGTACTCAAATGGTACTGTCAGATTTTTTTCTGCATCACAACTGATCTCTCCCCTACAACCCAGATCAGTACGGTTTCCTGGCATATGTAATTGCTAATGCTTTTTTTACCAGAAGGAAAACATTACTCCTACCTCTTATTAAAAACTATAGTGCTAAGGACCATTGACAAGCAATGACTTTCAGGATGACCTGTGTGAGTTTTATCTGAAACCACTTGAATTTTTCATCTTGAAAGTCCTTCAGAATCTTGGTATGTGCACACTCTGGTTTGTTGCACTTTAGAGTTCTGTGGTTTTTGTTTCTAACGTAGACACAGTTTTATAATTTACAGCAGCATTCACTAATTAAAATTGTACACATAATTACTATCCATGATACTTATTATTAGTTTGCATTCATAAAGCTCAAAATTCACTTCATCCTTTCAAGTAGTGAGTAATTAGTTTCTTTGGGTTTGTAGCTTTATCATCCCTTTATGACCCATTTGGAAGAAATATACAACCAAACTCCTGGAAGTCAGCTTTAAAAAGCTGGAAATATATTGTCCAGCTAGTGCAATGAGGCTCATACAATGTGGAAAATATTACTTTTCTTTGGTTTTAGTAGCCAGTTTATCTTTGCATTTATTCAGCAAATAACTATTGAGCACCTAATGTGTACTGGGAACCTTGGGAAGACAAAGATGAATCACTCAAAGATTCTGTCCTTAAAGACCTTAAGGTTTTTGTGGAAAGTGAATAAGATTTTATGTACATATTTAAAAATTTTATATATATGTAAAAGGTATAAATGACCATAAGCACTGTCAGAACAGGGAACAACTCTATTCTCTGCTGTAAGATCAGCACCTAACATAGTATATTAAAATAAAAGGTTTAATAAATAACTTTTGAATGAATGAATGAATGTATGAATAATTGAATGTATTAATTTTTATTTTTTTCAACATATATCCATGGGGTATTCATATTTTTCCTAATATGACTTATGTTCCTTGTCTTCAGGTACCTCAGTCAGCATGGCTGTCTCCTTCCCACCCACCCTGGGACTCAGTTCTGCCCCAGATGAAATTCAACACCCACATATTAAATTTTCAGAATGGAAATTTAAGCTATTCAGGGTAAGATCCTTCGAGAAGGCACCTGAAGAAGCTCAAAAGGAAAAGAAGGATTTCTCGGAGGGGAAACCCTCTCTAGAGCAATCTCCAGCAGTCCTGGACAAGATTGGTGGTCAGAAGCCAGTCCTGACTCAACCAGCATTAAAAGCACACCCTAAGTTTTTGAAGAAATCCCATGATGATGGAAAAGCAGGAGGCAAAGCGATCCACCAAGCCAATCTTCGCCATCTCTGCCGCATCTGTGGGGATTCTTTTAAAACTGATGAGTACAACAGGAGATACCCAGTCCACGGGCCAGTGGATGGTAAAACCCAAGGCCTTTTACGAAAGAAGGAAAAGAGAGCAACTTCCTGGCCAGACCTCATTGCCAAGGTTTTCAGGATTGATGTGAAGGCAGATGTTGACACGATCCACCCCACTGAGTTCTGCCATAACTGCTGGAGCATCATGCACAGGAAGTTTAGCAGCGCCCCAAGTGAGGTTTACTTCCCGAGGAACACACCCATGGAGTGGCACCCCCACACACCCTCCTGCAACATCTGCCACACTGCCCGTCGGGGACTCAAGAGGAAGGGTCCTCAGCCAAATGTGCAGCTCAGCAAAAAACTCAAAACTGTGCTTGACCGAGCGAAAAAAGCCCGTCAGCGCAAGAGAAGAGCTCAGGTGAGGATCCGTAGCAGAGAAGTCATGAAAAAGATTGCCAACTGCAGTAAAATACATCTCAGTACTAAACTTCTTGCAGTGGACTTCCCAGAGCACTTTGTGAAAGCTGTCTCCTGCCGGATTTGTGAACACATTCTGGCTGACCCTGTGGAGACCAGCTGTAAGCATGTATTTTGCAGGATCTGCATTCTTAGGTGCCTCAAAGTCATGGGCAGCTATTGTCCCTCTTGCCAATATCCATGCTTCCCTACTGATCTGGAAAGTCCAGTGAAGTCCTTTCTGAGTGTCTTGAATTCCCTGATAGTAAGATGTCCAGCAAAAGAGTGCAATGAAGAGGTCAGTTTGGAAAAATATAATCACCATGTCTCAAGTCACAGGGAATCAAAAGAGACTTTTGTGCATATTAATAAAGGAGGCCGGCCCCGTCAGCATCTTCTGTCATTGACCCGGAGAGCTCAGAAACACCGGCTAAGGGAGCTCAAGATGCAAGTCAAGGCTTTTGCTGACAAAGAAGAAGGTGGAGATGTGAAGTCTGTGTGCCTGACCTTGTTCCTGCTGGCTCTGAGGGCGAGGAATGAGCACAGACAAGCGGACGAGCTGGAGGCCATCATGCAGGGACGGGGATCTGGCCTGCAGTCAGCTGTTTGCTTAGCCATCCGCGTCAACACCTTCCTCAGCTGCAGTCAGTACCACAAGATGTACAGGACTGTGAAAGCCATCACGGGGAGGCAGATTTTTCAGCCTTTGCATGCCCTTCGGAATGCTGAGAAGGTCCTCCTGCCAGGCTACCACCCCTTTGAGTGGCAGCCACCTCTGAAGAATGTGTCTTCCAGCACCGACGTGGGCATTATTGACGGGCTGTCTGGACTATCCTCCTCCGTGGATGATTACCCAGTGGACACCATTGCCAAGAGGTTCCGCTATGATTCGGCTTTGGTGTCTGCTTTGATGGACATGGAAGAAGACATCTTGGAGGGCATGAAATCCCAAGACCTGGATGACTACCTGAGTGGCCCCTTCACTGTAGTGGTGAAGGAGTCCTGTGATGGGATGGGAGATGTGAGTGAGAAGCATGGCAGTGGGCCGGTAGTCCCTGAAAAGGCAGTTCGGTTTTCATTCACGGTCATGAAAATTACTATCGCGCATGGCTCACAGAATGTGAAGGTGTTTGAGGAAGCCAAACCTAACTCTGAGCTGTGCTGCAAGCCATTGTGTCTTATGCTGGCAGATGAGTCTGACCATGAGACCCTGACTGCCATCCTGAGCCCTCTCATTGCTGAGAGGGAGGCCATGAAGGACAGTGAACTGATGCTTGAGATGGGAGGCATCCTCAGGACTTTCAAGTTCATCTTCAGGGGAACTGGGTATGATGAAAAACTTGTCCGGGAAGTGGAAGGCCTCGAGGCTTCTGGCTCAGTCTACATTTGTACTCTTTGTGATGCCACCCGTCTGGAAGCTTCTCAAAACCTTGTCTTCCACTCCATAACCAGAAGCCATGCTGAGAACCTGGAGCGCTATGAGGTCTGGCGTTCCAACCCGTACCACGAGTCTGTGGAAGAACTGCGGGACAGGGTGAAAGGGGTCTCGGCCAAACCTTTCATTGAGACGGTCCCTTCCATAGATGCACTGCACTGTGACATTGGCAATGCAGCTGAGTTCTACAAGATTTTCCAGCTAGAGATAGGGGAGGCATATAAGAATCCCAATGCTTCCAAAGAGGAAAGGAAAAGATGGCAGGCCACATTGGACAAGCATCTCCGAAAGAAGATGAATCTGAAACCAATCATGAGGATGAACGGCAACTTTGCCAGGAAGCTCATGACCAAAGAGACTGTCGATGCAGTTTGCGAATTAGTTCCTTCGGAGGAGAGGCATGAAGCTCTGAGGGAGCTCGTGGACCTTTACCTGAAGATGAAACCCGTATGGAGATCATCATGCCCTGCTAAAGAGTGCCCAGAATCCCTCTGCCAGTATAGTTTCAACTCTCAGCGTTTTGCTGAGCTCCTCTCTACCAAGTTCAAGTATAGATATGAGGGCAAAATCACCAATTATTTTCACAAAACTCTGGCACATGTCCCTGAGATTATTGAGAGGGATGGTTCTATTGGGGCATGGGCAAGTGAGGGAAATGAGTCTGGCAACAAACTGTTCAGGCGCTTCCGGAAAATGAATGCCAGGCAGTCCAAGTGCTATGAAATGGAAGATGTCCTGAAACACCACTGGTTGTATACTTCTAAATACCTCCAGAAGTTTATGAATGCTCATAATGCCTTAAAAAACTCTGGGTTTAGCATGAGCTCTCAGGCAAATGTAGGGGACCCATTAGGTATAGAGGACTCTCTGGAAAGCCAAGATTCAATGGAATTTTAAGTAGGGAAGCCACTTATGAGTTGGTTTTTGCAAACTAGTTTTCTTTTGGG
Source organism: Lepilemur ruficaudatus (assembly GCA_963574885.1). Taxonomy (NCBI): domain Eukaryota; kingdom Metazoa; phylum Chordata; class Mammalia; order Primates; family Lepilemuridae; genus Lepilemur; species Lepilemur ruficaudatus. The sequence goes on from CAUYRT010001478.1 coordinate 6,696, forward strand.
TTGCATTGAAGGCTTCTCCTAGCGCCCTTCACTACTGTGTGCAGGGCTTCACCACCCAAGAGGTGGTTGGTTGGAGTGAGAGGCTACAGATGCTCTCATGTCAGGAATGGATTACCAATAAGTTGATTGCTTGAGTCGTTTAGTGAGTTCAGAAAAGCAACAGGAAAAAAATCAGTTGTTTGAAAGCTCAATAACTCAGAACAGGAGTAACTGCAGGGGACCAGACACGAACAAAGATCTATGTGCGTGCATGACTGAGTGTCCTGAAAATGAAATCCAGGGTTGTCGAAGAATAGCCAGTGAAGCCAAGAAAGAAAGAAATTTGTCTTGTGGTTTTCATTTTTCCCCTTGGTTTATTATATTTTGCATTGAGATACAATAATTGTTTTCTATTTCATTTTTGTGTAATTCTTTATTTTATGAATTTCACATATCTTGACTCATTCTACAAGGTTCAAAAGAGCTTTCTTGAATTTTCGAATAATATCTTACATTTGTATGGCATGATGACCTTTACGAAGTGCTCTTAATACATTTTCTCATTTGATACATTTATGCAGAAATACCCTACATCACAAAATTTTTTTGGAAAATCAGTCCTTTTAAAGGTTTAAATGGTGTATCTATTACAATCTTCCAAGTTTAGGAGGTCATCTGCTGTCATAGATCTTTCAATAATGAAGTTAGAAGAACATATCTGTTAGCCACAGGTATAAAATGTTGTTAAATCTTCTGATAATACATATTTACTTAGCTATCAGTAGCCAAGTATGATTCTTTATTTTTATTTTTTTAAATTTCAAGTAATTTAGAGTTTCCAAATGCTTTCCCATACAAAAGCCATAGAGGATTTTAAAAAATTTGTGTTTGCGCAATGTCTAAAAACAGATTTCAAGTCTTGCTGGAAATTTCTGCCAGATTTTACCCAAATAAAACTGGGTCCATTTTACTAAATCCAGGTTTTATAGAATCCTCCCCTCTGCAATGTGTTATTCTTTCTATTGTAATTAGTTTATTTCTACCGTGTTCAGAATTTTGTAGCAGGATAACCTTGTACTGTTCCTACCTGCTGACTTTAGATGGAAATTGCTCTTGTAAGTATAAGAGTTAACATTTGTTCAGTGTTTGTTTTTTGTGTTTTTTTTTTTTTGTCAGTTTTGGAATGTTTTCACACCCATTTTGCCCCACAACAACTCTGTTGGGTAGGAGTTGTTATTATTCACGTTCGATGGAGGTTTAGATGTTTTGCCAATAGTTACAGGGATAACAAATACCTGATTTGGAATTTGAACCCAGGCCTTTTGTCTACAAACTCCATGTTCTTTCTACCACAAAAATTGATCACTATTTTGTTTTATAAGGCAGTATCAGAATTTGTTTAGGATTAAGAACTTATCACTATAGCTCATAACTTTAGCATTACATTTGAAGGTGGCAGGGGTGGGTAAGTTTTTAAGTCATTTGTGTGCTTTAGACCTTTTGATAGAAGAAAGCAATGCTAAAGCTCCATGGAGTCTCCAGGACCTCTGGTGGCTCCAGTTATTTGGAGACTATTGTCTGCATTCTTAGGAATTTGGGATTTGCCAGTTGCTGGCAATATAGAGCAGGCATGGGATTTTATATGCTAGTGAGTCATAATGATATGTTAGTGTTAATTAGTTTTTTTTCTTTCTTTGATTTTATTGGCCATAATTGCCACTCTTCATGCACAGTATATCAAAGAGCTTTGTAATTTAGTTGTCAAACGTGCATCAGTGGCATTATCCTTGCGGTATGCATTTGGTGCTTTTGCAGGGATTGAACTCAGTATTTTCCATTAAAATGTATAGCAGTTTTCCTTGCTTTTTGTATGCAGGATATCAAAGCCATTTATAATTTAGTTGTCAAAAACATATACATATTTTAATATTACTTTTTTTGCAAACTGTTAGTTTTGTGTTTTGGGAACTAATGAGCTTCTAAGCCACCTCTTCCCTTCATCTCACTTAATCCTTACAACATGTCCCTACACTAATAAACAGGTAAATTCACATAATCATCCTATTCCCTGAAGCATGCTGGTGCTGGTTTGTAGATTTTTTTTTTCCCATTTCTACTCTGTTACTCGATTGGTGGCACTGTAAATACTTTTCAATATTAAATTCCCCTATTCTAGCATTGTAGGAACTATTTTGAATTCATGTGACTAAGAGCATGATTTATAGCACAACCTTTCCAATAATCCCTTAATCAGATCACATTTTGATAAACCTCAGGAACATCTGGCTGCAGGAATTTCAATACGTAAAAATGTTGCCTGTGGTTATTTTTTACCCTCATTGTTGAGATTGCAATATCCCAGGCCCTGATTTTATACTTGAGTTTTATTTTTAACAATGCCCATTGCAAATGCAGTCACATACTCCAGGGAAATTCACCACACAGAATGAAGTATTTTTTTTTTTTTTGAAGTATAGACTGGGACTTTAGAAGTGCAATTCATTTTTCTCCTGTGAAACCTGATTCTGCGAGTTTTCTTGCTAAGCCACTAAGGTGCATTGCAGGGACCAGTGATAATGGCTGATGAAAATTGATGATTGGTCAGTGAGGTCAAAAAGAGCCTTGGGATTAATAAACATGCACTGAGAACCAAGAACAGGAGGAAAAGATGTCTTTTCCTTCAAGGTGAGCAAAAATTTAGTTTTGCCTCAATTTGTTTTCACAAGATAGATGAAGATAAAAATTGCTTTGGTTGAAAGTGTGGGTCTCACATTATATCAAACAGAATTCAAATTCCACACGGCTAAGAGGCAGGATTTGTAAGCACCAGTGGTGGCTGGGAGGAACAAGCTATCACTTGGATGCAAGTGATTTTTGATTGCAGATATGGTGTCTTCGGTGATTATATGACCAACGGTCTATTCTTTTGATGGTAAGAGATTTTAAGTAAGAGTAGATACTATGTTCCCATTTTACTTTCTCCCCATTAACTACTGTAACTACATAAATATACCTCAGAATTCATTTTTGGTAAGATTTTTCTTTTTGTAGAACTGTACTTCACTTTATTTTCTTACAAATAATCTTGCATTTTGTGTAATAGCTTCCAAGAGCTGTGTTTTTTTCTGTTTTGGAGAAAGTTCATATGCCAGAATGCAATGGATTTATTTGATGATGGGCGGAGCCCTGTATTTTCATGTCAAACACTTTCAGAGAAAATGAAATGTGAGTCAATAATTATTTTTATATTTTAATGTTTCCATTAATTAATATTATGGTTATTGTTAGCAATTTCATGTTTAAGTATTTGAAATAAAAGTTTAAGATTTGAAAATAATGACTATTGTGATTTTTATTCAAATAATAATATTGAGTCTAGCATTGAAAAATTGACACTTTTTTGAGAGAAATAAAAATAAATTTGATGATATTGGGAATAAAGGGCATTAGAATAGTGATAATGGGTATAATTTATCCTAATACAGGATGAGACAATTTGGCTCCATATACAGAAAGTAAATAGTAAAACTTTTGGTTTGTTTTTTTAACTCCTTTGAGATGCTGATGAAAATATAGATCTATTTTCCAGAAAATTCACATACTTACATACTCAAAATTTTGGTCAGAGTTGTTGACCTGCCCAGGGTCATTCAGACGATGGCAGAACTAGCTAAAGCCCAAATTCTTTTGTCCCTAGTGCTTTTCATAATAGTAATAATAGCCATTTACCAAACTTTTTTTGTGGTAACCACTTTGCATATCTTTTCTAATTTGATCCTTTAGAAGTGGATACTACTATTATTATCTCTTTGTTACACGTGAGGTTATGGAAGCTTATCTCAGCCAGAAAATGGCAAAGCCACATTCACACGTTTTCAAGTATCTTATCCCCACCCTTTTTTTTTTTTTTGAGACAGAGTCTCGCTCTGCTGCCTGGGCTAGAGTGAGTACCGTGGCATCAGCCTAGCTCACAGTAACCTCAAACTGCTGGGCTCAAGTAATCCTTCTGCCTCAGCCTCCCAAATAGCTGGGACTACAGGCATGTGCCAGCTAATTTTTTCTATATATTTTTAGTTGTCCAGCTAATTTCTTTCTAATTTTAGTAGAGATGGGGTCTCCCTCTTGTTCAGGCTGGTTTCGAACTCCTGACCTTGAGCGATTATCCCCACCTTTGTTGCAGTCTTCCTGGCTCCCTTTTACTCAGGATTGAGAGTCAATCTGGCTGTCTCTCTACAGCTATGCCATTTTTAAAAATATCAGAATATGCCTGTATTTATAGATAAGTAGCCTGTGCCCCAAGACCCAAGTGCCCTTACAATTCTCTGGCAACCCTACTTCATCCTCCAAGAACCCTGGATCATTCTAGAATCCAGCAAGTAACAGGTTAACTCCCGGCACAGGTGGGGGCCTTCTGGACTTGGGTCTTTGAATATTTGAATACTACCTCTGAGAGTGTAGCATCTCCTTACCTTTCAAGGCCCAGGTAAGGTCTATGTCCTTCCCAACAACCTTTCTAATGACTTCAGCCTACATTTTAAATAAATATTTATAGGATGCCTTCAGTGAGCAGGCAATGTGTGCTTGTCATTGGTGATAGAGTGGTGAACAACACAGACAGCTTCTGTTCACAAAAAGCCAGGGGGAGGTAGACGCCACTCAACAGTAAGACCAAGTGCTTGGTGACACACTCTAGCAGGTGTCATGAAAGAAAAGCACTGGATGTGATCAGAGCATAATAAGTGCAGGATGAAGTATGACAGAACGATAGAATTTAACCTGGGGACTCAGAGAAAATATCTACAAAGAGGGAGGATTTAAGTGGAGAATGATAGAATGAATGGGTGTGGTCAGGTGAGTTACTTGGGGTGATAGACCTGGAGCCCTCTGAGCCTGTGGGAAGACTCTGGGTCGGGAAGAGAAATCAGCGGTGATTAGTCACGGAAGAAAGGGGCAGATTGAGGAGGTGCTGCTCTGGAGAACCAGGCAGAAGCTTTATCGTGCAAGACCCAGTGGACTTGGTAAGGACTTCCAATCCCACCCTAAGTGCAAAGGGAAACCACTGGGAGTTTGAGGCAGGCAAATGATGCAATCCACACCATGTGAGGAGTGGGGCTTGAGTGAAAAACTTTTTGAAAGGATGAAGTGTCAGGGAATTTGTCCAAGTTTGAGAAGGGTTATGCATATAATTTAAATGATAGGGTAGCAATTCCAAGCATTTTTTTCCTTCAGTGATACACTGCCTACTAATTTATAGATCTTGCTCCCTCAGATGACTCTGTCCAACTCCAGGTAGGAGGAGGTGAAGGAAGGTTCTGTAGTCCTTGATAAACTTATCTTCTTATGAAGTCAGTATTTCTTTCCCTGGCTTTTTTTCCTTCTTTCTCATGGAAATTTCATTTTGTTCCCCTCTCCTGGCCTTGATATAATATTTTCCCCCCTTTTGATGATGACAACATATTTCTGTCTTCATGAAATGCACACTGACTTACTTAGAGGCCAAGACCTGCAAATTATTTTTATGCTGAAGTCTGATCAAGGTCCAAATAAATACCTACTCTCACATAGCAATTTTTTCATCATTTTCTTTAAGAAGCTCATACCTTTTCATGGTTAAAAACGGATGATTGAGTCACCTTTTGCGTGCACACATGCACACACACACACATACATACGCACACACAGCCCTCCTCTTTTGGGCTACCACACTGCATTTTGCATATCACCTCCAATGGTCTTTTCTACCTTTTCAGTTTTCTTGGCTGTAACATCTCTTCAGCAGGGATAAAAAAAGAAACTTAGAGATATTTTAGCCCAATTTTTTAACTTTACCAGTATATCCCAGGTTAAAAAAAAGTGAACTGTTATTCCTTGGGTAGCCTGGACTACACAGTTTCAAATTTGTCAGAAACTGCTTTCAGTCTATTATTTTATTTTCCATAACTCTCCTTCCGTTCCCCTGTTAGGGTGGAAAGCCTAGTAGGTGTTCACGGGTTGAGAAAGATTTCTCATGCAGAGATTAGGATATATAAAAGTAAAAATGTTTGTTTTATCTTCTTAGAAGGAAAGAGAGAATGAGACAGGAACAAGAGGGAGAGAGGGAGATGGCGTGGCATCCCAGAGAAGGAGAAAGGGGTGCCAGCACGGAGACCAAGTGGCTTGCCGATTTTAAGGGGACAATGAGAAAAAGAAATAGTGATGGCTGTTAGTTGATAAAAAAGGTGGCAGCAGGATGTCAAAATCCAAGAATTGGTTTCCCTGCCTTTCCTTGGAGACGGGATTATCGGATTATTGCAGGAGATGTGACTCTGTTCTAGAGATACGGCTGAGGTCTGGAGCTCACACCCTGCTGTTTGCTCAGGAACCCTTTAGACTGTAAAAAACCAGAGTCTCAAAAAACAATTTTGAAAGAGAGAGATTTACATCTCTTTTCTGTCTATTTAGCTCTTTTCAGAGGTTGTGCAAAATAGAACTCCTGCAGGCTGCCTGTTAGTGAGAGAATTCATAGGATTGATCTTTAACCGTTACTGGGGAAATTGTGGGATTAGGTATATTCCTGTTATTTTTGCAAGGCTGCCACATTCTATAGCGAGACTATAAGTTTCCTAAAGATGGGACTTATGTTTTATATTTCTTTTTCAAGTCCAATAATATTTAATGTAGATCTTGGGTTTGTAATAAATATTTACTGATAGATACCCTGAACAGAGAAATTGAGCTATAGATTCAGGGAATCTTTAACTTGCCTTTTAAAAGGGCTATTATTAATGATAACTTCTTATTCTCACAAATTATGATTTAAGTGAATATACATCTATTGGATTGATATTTGGAGAGAGGATGAAGAATTAGTTCTCTTAGAAATAAGTGGCAATGTTGGATGTTTCTTGACAGAATTAGGTTCAGGAAAATGTGCTATCATCTAGGGTAAATTCCAAGTCAAAAAGCAATATTCTATGCTAGAGTAGAGTTTAGTGGAATATAAATAATTTGGAATTCTTGTCACTGTGTATTACAATGGCTGTCTATTCTGAATTTACCATGACATCTATTCTAATCCTGTGTGAACTCTATTCACCAGAAAAGAGAATAAATATAACCTAAGATCCCATCTTCTTCTGTGCATTTTGCTGTGCTTTTGTTTTCCAGGTTCCATGAGATATTTGGAACACTAAGAATTTATTTTCACAGCTCCTCCTCCATTTATTAAAGAATCAGAAAGATAGTAAAATAATAATTGCAGAAGAGAATACATTTCAGTCCATAGTGAACTTAATTCAATTCAATGAGCATTTATCGAGCAACTATAATGTCTCAGAAGCTATGCTTTCTGTTAAGGACACAAAGATGAAGAAACGATTCTTTCTTTTAGGGATCCCACCATCAAATGGAGAAAGCAGACATATAAATAAGTGTCCTATAAGTTGATAGCTCCTATAAAGAGAGATGATTTGGGCAGAGAGGTGAGTGTTTCACTCTGTTTAGACTGAAGGCTTCACAGAGAACATCAAGATTGAATTAAACCTTGAAAGATGATAGTTATTCACCAGCGGGAAGGATTTTTCAGGTGGAGGATGTCTAGTATTGATGGAGAATCAAGGACAGAGGTGGGGGTATGGGGAAGGGAGAGAAGGGGCTAGAGAATCATGTCATGCCATATTGAGGCATTTGGAATCTTTTACCCTTGGGAAACAAACAAGGAACCACTGAAGAATTTTCATCAATGGAACATCAGATTTTCATTTTCAAATGTTTGCTGTGGTCTCAGAACAGTCAGAGGATTGCAAGGGGAGAGTGTGTAGGGCAGGGAGACCAGGTAGGAGATTGTTTAAGTAGTCAAGGCAAAGATAGTAAGGGCAGTACAATGAGTGGACAGAGCATGTAGTTTTGTTTCTATTTAACAGAACTATGCTAGTACCCTTCGTTACCACTTCAAGGTACATGGGACCATTTCATCTGGGATGTCTAAATACGGACTGTATCAGATGCTGGCTAGATGCACACCAAATCCGTATCTCTTTCCTGGACATACAGATAAACTATATTTCCCAGCCCCCTTTCATCTCGGTGGGACCATGTGACTAGTTTTTTCTAATTGAATGTCAGAGGAAATGATGTAAACTTGCAGGCTAAAATATTTACAAGTGGGTGTGCCTTCCCCATGTTCTCTGTTTTCCTTGTATCTGAAGTCTTGAGGACACATTATGGCGATAAAGATGGTAAAGTTGCCAAATAGAATAATCTTGAATCCCCGAGAAACATGTTGGAGGAGAGTCATTCAGGTGAACAGCCTGATAAGAACACCTGCATTGCACTTTGCATGAACAATAAATAAACTTTCACTATGACAATTCACTGAAGTGTTTGGGAGTTTTCGTTACAGTAGCTATTGTTAATTGCCTTGACTAATACTTATTTTCCTATTCTCAACTATGCAGTCAGCCAGAGGTTTTTTTTGGTTTCATTTATTCTTATATCCCTTGCTTCTTCTTTTTTTGAGACAATCTCACTCTGTTGCCTGGGCTAGAGTGCCGTGGTGTCAGCCTAGCTCACAGCAACCTCAAACTCCTGGGCTCAAGCGATCCTTCTGCCTCAGCCTCCCAACTAGCTGGGACTACAGGCATGAGCCACCATGCCCGGCTAATTTTTTCTATATATTTTTTAGTTGGCCAATTAATTTCTTTCTATTTTTAGTAGAGAAGGGGTCTTGCCCTTGCTCAGGCTGGTTTCGAACTCCTGACCTTGAGGGATCCTCCCGCCTCAGCCTCCCAGAGTGCTAGGATTTCAGGCATGAGCCACCGCACCCAGCCCCCTTGCTTCTTTATTTGCTTTAATTTATTCACTCTACTTTTCTCTCTCTGTTCCTCTCTCTCTCTCTCTCTCTCTCTCCATATATATATGCGTGTATATATATGTGTATGTATGTATATACACACACATATATATATTTGAGCACTAGGCACTCAACTAGATAGTGAAGGTTCAATAATTAATAAAGGTTTTGCCATGATGGAGTTAAGAGACAAGAGGAGGAAAAGAAAAATAATAAGGAATTATAACAAATGTAACAAAGTGTGATTAGTGTTAGGCTAGATAAAGTATAGGTCACTTTGGTTGCCCACAACGGAAGGCAGATGCAACTCATCAAAGCACTTAATTCAATTCGGTTTAACAACACTTTGCCCACAATATACCAGGTATTATGTTAAGTACTTGGTACACAGAAATTATAAAAACATTGTCCTAGTACTCATGGAACTCATAGCTGGTTGGAAGAGTCAGACACCTAGCATACTTAACAACTAGTGATTTTATTGGTTTAGGTGTAACAATAGAAACCATTACAAGGTGCTGCAATAGCACCAAGGAGAGTGTGATGGACTCTGTGTAGTGTAACACTGTGAGATAGTGCTTGACTAGTCTTCCTCTTCGTTCTTCCGTTTATTCTGGCTTTGAGTATCAAAAGTCTATGCTTCATAGGGAAATGGAAAAAATGGAAAACATTAGCATTACATTTTGAAAAATATCTGATGCATAAGGGCTAGTCTATCATTCCCTCAGTCATCTATTTTTCATTCATTCATGCAATAAATATTTATTTAGTAAGCACCATGACCAGAAATTGCTTCCATGACTAGATAAAGATTTTTGACAGGGAGTTAGAGACAAAGATGGGCAGACACTGTGGGTCCCAGAGAAAAAGGGGTCTTTGTACCCTATACCTTGGGCTGAGCTGTGGAGTTGAGGGAGAACAGGAGAAACCCTAGATAAGTTTGGGGGAGTCAGTAACAGAGAGGATGTGCACCTCATTTCCCTGACATAACCCAGGGAGCCAGTAACATCCAGAGGTGAAATGGTAGTGAAGTGTGTTTAGCCAGTGACAGTCTGGAAGAGATTCTATGGGCCAGCAAGCTTCAAGAGCAGCAGGATGTGCCCAAGAAAGGTACAGAAATAGACAAGTCCTAGATGGTCCCACAGAGGGAACTGTGGCCAAGCTGGGAGAGGATGGGGCAGAACGATCTCCTCATCATCATGTGAGCCCACCAGGGACTTGAAAGCAGCTGAGAAAGACTTAGACCCAATGAAGACTTGTGGTTAAGACTGAGATGCAATTCAGGAGTCACCTTCAAAGACTGATGATGGCAGGCCAGATGGAAATGTGGATGTTGTAGCTGAAGCTAATGAGGAGGGACAATGACCCTAAGGACTAGACACTTCACCCTTCCTCCACTCCCACTCCTTACAACTCAGCATTATATTTCTCCCTGGAACTTGAATAAAATATTGGGAGATAATAAGTAAAATCCTCAATTTATTAAAATTATATTTCTAGCACACAGTAAAAAAGATGAACGATATGATGTAAGTTGAATTAGAGAAAAATACAGACAGCTTTATTTCTTGCACTTTTGAGTTTGTAAGCTGAGATTTGTAAGCACTATAGCCCACTAGAAGGTAATGGGATTCAGAGAAGGCTTCCTGGGGGAGGGGATATCCGAACTGGGATGTAAAGAGTGAATAGAAATCGGCCAGATGAACAAGGATATTAGCAGGAATTGCAAAGTGCAAGAGGGAAGGTATTCCCTGCAGAAGGAAAAGGTTTCTCAAAGGCCCTGTGGTCTGAAATAACAAGGGGTATTCACTAGTAGTGTTTGGCATTTTTGGAAATTGAATACAAAGTGAAGAGAGTGGTGAGACTGAGAGGTAAGCCAGGACAGAACCGGTCAAAGTGGACCATTCCACTATGTAGAATTAACCATTCTACTATGTTAAATGAGTGGTTTATCTTTACACCAAACTTCATGTATTGTACTTTGTTTTATCAATCTCTGGTCTATCAAAGAAAAAATAATTTCCAATTGATTAAGTGTCAGTACTGACAAGTCTGATTTAACAATTTAACTTTCAAAACAGAATGAAATAACATATCATCAATTATATCTTCTAAGCTAGAATGCGTTCTTGAGCATCTTTCTAACAAAAACTCAAGACCACTAGCCTTCCTTCTTAGAGACTGCCTAAAATATTTTTACAAAATTCTCCATGATGTCTGTTCTAGATTATGTATTTGTCACTTGAATTTGTAACTGGTTACACATGCTTATTACTGTAAAATCTCTGGCAAATAATACTCTCTTCTTGAACAATTTCTACCCAGAGCAACTGGATTTATTTTACAGCAATAAAGAGTAATGAAGTCATTTTTTTCCACTCAATTAACAATGGTATATGTTCAGATAGTATTTTTCAGTTGATAATAATACGTCTGACCCTTATGACTTCTATATGATATGGGTGGAGCAGAATGTGATTTTATTTTACTGATAAAAAACTGGGGCCCTGGCCCTTGCTTGCCTCTCCAGGCACCTACCACTCCACATCTTTCTTGTTCACCATGTTTTCACCAGACTGACCTTCTTCCACTTCCTCAAATGTTAAAAGCTTCATCTCATGCTAGGGCCTTTGGACTGACCATTTTTTTTCATTGTTTTCCCTTCCCCTAACACACTGAACTCACCTGTACTTGTAAATGAGTATAGTTCCTTAAATGATTACTTGGGGAAGCCGTATACTTATTTATTGATACTACTCTTGTACTCTTGTGTAAACAATTTCAGGACTTACCTTTAAAATGTATTTATGAGCCATCTCAGAAAACCCATTTTGTTAGCTGGTATTCACATTGTTTTTGACCTAAAGTGATAACGTGATACTGAAAGTTATACTCTGCTAGGCTTTGAGTGACATTTGTCTGTTTCCTGAAATTAAATCCATTTTTAATGGAGGAAGAGGGACAACTTTTGAACATCTTAGGGGAATGAACCATGGATCTGAAGGTAATTGAAATATGAGCCCCTGACATGTTTTGGAGAAAGGCAGTATTGTTGAAACAAGCGTTTACTGTTCTAATGTGGTTCATTGGAATGTTTGCATAAACTTATGCAGCATCAATATCTTAAAGTCACATCTGATGGACTCTTTGGTGAGATGACTTAAAAAAGACCTATTTTTACTCAAATATATGATCAGTAATAACCAAACTGCTAGCTCTTAAAACACACACACACACACACACACACACACACACACACACACACACACCTCAAAAGCAGCTATTTGAGATCTGGATTTGACTATGGAATTCAGTGATATATCATCAACTAAAAAATATATATGGGGTAATAGTTCTTTAGCCACTGAATCACTGTAGACAAATCAAGAAAAGGGAATGAATATACCTACTCCTTGGGGAATATAGTTTTTGGACTCTGTAAAGGATATTTTTGCTCCAACTAAACTATTTTCTACTAACAAATAAAAAGGAAATCAAAGTGAAGTCATCCTGAGAAAATTAAATGCGTGATTTTGCCTTTATTTGGGTAACTTTAAATGTTAATAATTTGAGTACATCACTATAAACAGAAGACTTTTATATTTTATTATTTTGTATAGGTGATATAAACAATAAAAAATCAAATCAATGATACAGCAATTGTTCAAAAGGAATATTCATCAAGTGACATTGAAAGAGAATAAACATGGTTTAGCTTATCTAAGTTAACATCAGTATCTGGGACATGAGATTATTAGTAGAAGGACTTATGCTCCAGCATTTTTTCATCTGTATGGTTCATGTTTCCCCTAAATTTGATAGTAGTACCTTACATACTATGAACTCCCAATGAACAGTGATGAATAGTCTATGGCTGAAGCTCTTAAGATAAAGTATAATGATTTACCAGAAAAATACTCCAGGGGGGAAGACATTTGTTTCTAAGGTCATCTAAGTATCAAATAATGCCTTGAATCCTCAAAATTAACAGTCTTTTTAACTAGTTTCATTCTAGCAAGTGTCTAATTGAACTCTGGCAAGTTCACTGATTTTATAATATTCGCTGGCAGCAAACTCCGCAAGTCAACTAGACACACGCACACAAATAAATTTCTTTTTTTCCCATCTAAAATCTCTTGCCTATTAACTTCATGAAATTCTTTAAAATTTTATTATTTTGGGAAATAATCAATATTATTCTTCTCCATGAGATTTATTTGGTGGTCCTTTTTTACCGTATTCTCACTTATCTCCTTTTTCCAGAGTGCTAAGTAGCAGTGGGCTTCAGTTTTCCATGAAAACTCCCTGAAATAATTGGTTCAAGTGTCTGATTTTGGCACCTCATTCATGCATCATATAATGGGCCGGGGGGAGTCCTTGAAGAAAGTGCCTGCAGATAACTCAAGAAAATGTACCAAACCTGATGTAGATTCTTTCTTTGTTCATGTCAATGGAGATTATATATACATGTGTATGTAAAAGCTGTAAGGAACTAACTTGTTCTGTTCATGGGCAGAATCAAAGGGGCTGCTTCGAGGTGTATGAAGAGGACTAGTGTGGGATGTAGTTAATCTTGGTTTTAAGTTTTAGATAACCACCAAATTGTTATATTGCACAAAATAATTAATTTAATTACTTTGGGTTTTAGTTTATTTATTGGTTAAATTCATCTTAACTACTCCATAGGTTATTTGTTACCACAAATCACATAAGGAATGTGAGCAGACTTTGGTTATTATTACTACTTGTGTTTAAGATTTCTTGAATGAAAACATCAGATCGGAAATTCTCATATAAGAATAAATGAGTAGATTATTTGAGTAAAATATTTTCAAAATGTATAGGTTCTAGAATGACTGAATTTAACACTGTATTATAAGCATTTTTGCCTGGCACTTAATTAAAAGAAAACATAGACATTTTTAATAAACAAAAATAGGACATAATTTTTTATCATCATTATGATTCTTTAAAATAGATTAAAAAATTCAATGCACTTGAATCTGAAAGGCTTTTACAAAACTAATCAAACAACCTTCTAAGAAAGGATTTCTTGGCAGGAGTCAAGATTTTCCCAGAACCTTTTTTACGGAGGGATTTCATTGGAGGCTTTTTTAAGGGTAAGACTCTTTTGGGGGTTTGTAGTGCTCTTGCAATCCCCACATGCTCATTACAGTAATACTTGTTGCTTCCTGCTGACAGATGGATAAGCGTGCGTTCTGCCAGATCCATGCACTGGGCATGGACCCAGTGCCCATCTCCGTGGGAACAGTAGATCATGGCAGGTTTGTTGAGCTCAGTTGAATAGAATGGTACCCAAGTGTTGATATCCACATCACAAGTAGGGCAGCATGTAATCCAGTAGCCTGTCTCAGACTCATCTTCTTCATCATCTTCATTATAGGTGTCAAATTCATCATCACCATCAAAACTATATGCTTCTGCACTGAAGCAAAATTCTTCTGAGTCTTCAAAGGGAGTAGAGTCCCCTGGATCTTCTGTTGATGTCTGACTATTTGTGAATGTTTTCTGATCTTCATTCACATCATCTTCAGCACATTTCAACATATAGAAATAGAATGCTTCTGAAACAGCTTGTTTATTGTCTCCTGGTATGCCAAGAAAAATAGTTCCATTTCCCATGTTGCTTCCAAACCATATCTTGCTGTGTTTAATGTCTGGGGTCCAATCTGGGGTCTCCATCTCACGAATTTCTATTTTGTTGTCCTCTAAGGAGACAATGTTGCAGATCATTCTTTTTTGATTTTCAAGCTGATAGCCACCAACAATAACAAATTCATCATTGTTAATTTGAGTCAGGATTGCACTGGAGACAGAGATCCCACCTGGTAAGACTGTGCAATTAATAGCTGGGCTACCCAAGGGAAGGTCAACCCTTATTCTGTACAGGTTGGCAGGGCGTATGTTATTGGCAAGTGAATGTCCTCCTAAAATATAGATGGTATCATTTCTGGCAATAGAGACATGAAAAGATAGCCCATCCTGAAGTTCGGGAAGAATATATGATGTAGCACACCCAAATTCAAAATCCACTAGGAAAACATGGGGCAGGCAGTCAGCTACACTATTCCATTTTTCTGTGATTCTTTGGGTGGAAGGCATGTATGACCGTCCTCCAAAGAGAACACCCATACTTTTCCCTCGACTATACACCACATCAATAGAATGACCATATCTGGCTTCAGGAACATCTCCTACCAAGTCTTTCTCCATGCAGCGAAAAGCAACTTTTTTGTTGTTCTTGCAAACAACAGACATGACATAAATCTTATCTGAAAGCTCATTGTTTGGTGTTTTCCCTCCATGGATGATATATTGATGTTTTTCAGACTCCAAGCTACCTTTGACCATGCATGTGGCTGGGTAGCGAAGAGGAGGAAGGTAGCAGGAATCCTTAGAGAAAACTGCAGGCTTCAGTTTGAGATGGTTATGCTTTACATCAAAATGGAAGACTCCAGTGGGGCAGGATCTCTTGGGCCAGCCTTTTTGGCCAAAGAAGAAAACTTGCCCATCAAAATTCATCAGTGAGAAGCCTGGTTGAAGTAAGGCCACGTTGTTACTGACTGTTACCATCTGCAGTGACATATTTTCTGATCGTGGGTAGATCTTTTATCTGAAAGAATTACAAAATAAAATGACTTAGAGTATCTCCTCAAATAAATCACTGTATTTAGAGTCCCTCACGTGTAAAAAGCACGTTTAAAGAAAAAGTCCTCCCACAAGCTTACAGTGGGACCAAATAAGCAAAATCCAGGGAACTCGGCCAGCAAAGATCCACAGAACCTTCCTGCCTAATTCCTAGCCAAGCAGTTGGGACATGTTTTAGAGACGGACTATCCCCCTTAGATTTCAGGGAATTGTAGTCCTTTTCCCCAAAGGGTTACACCACACGTCAGCCCAAAGAACTACATTTCCCAGGAATCCGTTCTCTATGGGGATGTGTAGCTACGGATAATTTGTTGCTTCGGGAGAGGAGACTCCTAGGATGTCTGTGAATAAAGACGCCAAAGGTGCGAAGTGACCAGATGGGAACCAAGGCGAAAAACTGGGGAACGGGAGGCGAGAGTAGCTGCATTAACATCCGGGTTACGGGAAGGCTACCGCACTAGGAGCGCGGTGTCGGGCAACCCGCTGCCCCCGTGCTGCTGCAGCCTCTCCTGGGGACTCTGAAACAGGTGACCGGGTAGGAACTGCTTCTGCCCGAGAGCGGTTGCCTGGAAACCGCAGTCTAAAGGGACGCCGCGGCAGAGGTGTCGTTACGGACTCCTGCCTGGACGCTTTGGAGCGCGACTCAGAATTGAACCGCTGAGGCTCCTTGGGTTGCTGGGGCAGGGAGTGGAAGGGGGTTGCGAGGTTACAAAAGCTGTGACTGTCTTGCAGAACCAAAAGATGAGTCCCTGAATACCTGGAGTGCAGGAGAGAAATAGCCTGATAGCGATTTTTACCATTCCTACATTTAGTAAATGGAAATGCAGTTACTAGACTTTTGTAAGTGCCACTTAAAGGTCCTTTGTTTCCTTTACTGCGTTTATTTCTGTTTTTAGAGTTCTTTTAGGGAAGCAGAGAACCTTCCTGAATACACCCCCCCTTCTTCCCTACGCCAGGAAAATAGAGTTAGTGGCAGTTGTTTCAGATCTCTTTCCAGCCCAAGAACTTTGACAATTCTATGGTAATTCTTTAACAATTCTATAGTAAGCAGGCACTAAGCAAAGAAGTGTTGGAATTAGTCAGGATTTCGTATTTGTATTTTAACAAAAAGGGTATTTACTAGAAGAAGTAAGCTCAATACATTTTTATTTTATTATTACCTACCTTAGATGTGAAATACACTCCCGGTTTGCAATGTAAGTCCTAGGCACCAAATATTAAAGGAAACAAAGCAATACAAATTCCTTGACTTTTCAGAGTAAATAGTTAATGTACTTCAAAAGTAGTATAACACAGTGGCTAAGAGTATGGGCTCTGAATACTGACTAGCAAGATTCAAATCCTGTGTCACTATACTCTGGTTTCTCTTCAGATCGTATAAATCTTTCGCCTTTTACAAATCCTGTGTCACTAACTACATGACTTTAGGGAAGTTATTGAACCTCTCTGTGCCTCAGTTTCCTCATCTGAAAATTAAGATAATTTTACCTATCTCATATTGATGTCAGTTATGATTAGTAATTTTTTTTTTTTTTTTTAGGAGACAGTGCCTTGCTCTGTTGCCCAGGATGGAGTGCAATGGCTCAATCATAGCTCACCTCACCCTCCAACTTCCGGGCTCAAGTGATTCTTACGCTTTGGCTTTCCAAAGTGCGGGGATTATAGGTGCGAGCCACCGTGCCTAGCTTGATTAGTAATTTAACACATGTAAAGCACTTAGAACAGGGCTTCTCACACAGTAAACGATAGTTGTTATAATTATTCTTGAACTTACCAAAAGTGAGGTTGTTAGTGCACAATAACTTGCCAGTAATGGCGGCTGGTATTTAAAATGTCGGAGGGGATTAGAAGGGGCTTTAGGATCTGGAAATCAGGTCAACGGGTATAGATGAATAAACTTTTGAACTAATAAGTGGATAAATATGTATGATGAGGGTGCTGGTGGTGATTTCAGTTTAATTAACAGATAATTCATTTTTCTTGTTGCCCTTTCTCTAACCCTAACTAAATATGCAGGCTGTGAAGTTGGATTCTCTGAGTCCAAATATGGGCTATACCACTTGGTTGCTGTGTAACCACCTTGGGCAAATTATTTTTCTCTCTATTTTATCTGCAAAATGGGGGTAAATTAGTACCTATTCATTGGTTTGTTTTGAGACATAAGTGGGATAGCACATGTAAATCACATGGCACTGTGCCTGGCACATAAGTACCCAATGTTAGTTGATGCTATGATTTATTTTTATTCTTCCTGCAAAGGTTCCTTGGACCATTTGGTCACTCTAATGAGGTGTTTTGTTTTGTTTTCCCTTGAAGCACTTCTGTAGATCAGGTGTAATTAATAGCTAAATAACCTCTTGTACTATGATTTTCAGTTTTACTTGGGAGATTCCTCAAGGTGTGATCTTTTAGCAATCAAATTCTGGGTTATTAAACAAAATGAGGAAATGGTGACTGGGGAGGATTATTACCAAAGTTGTAAAAGCAGGCCTCTCTCTTCCTCAGACCAGGGTTGTTTGTAGATTTCAGCAACTTGCCTTGCTTATGAAATAACCTGGGCAAATATTTTATTTATTCTTGGCCTATCCAAGTCTACATAGGAGAAGGCACTTGAGTAAGAAAATTCTATTCATAGGAATAAAAGAAAATATTATTGACCCACAATTCAGTAAATGAAAACCGTGAGTGATTAAGCTCAGCAGGATGAGTGATTATGCTGAGAGCGTTGTCCCATTTTGGGTGGAGGATGCACCAAAGCCTCCTTGTGTCAAATACCCATTAAAACTATTATTGGGCCAGGCGCAGAGGCTCAGGCCTGTAATCCTAGCAGCACTCTGGGAGGCCGAGGTGGGAGGATTGCTTGTGCTCAGGAGTTCAAGAGCGAGAGCCTGTCTCTACTAAAAATAGAAAGAAATTAGCCGGACAACTAGAAATAGAAAAAATTAGCCGGGCATGGTGGCGCATGCCTGTAGTCCCAGCTACCCGGGAGGCTGAGGCAGGAGGATCTCTTGAGCCCAGTAGTGTGAGGTTGCTGTGAGCTGGGCTGACGCCACGGCACTCTAGCCCAGGCAACAGAGTGAGACTCTATCTCAAAAAAAAAAAAAGAAAAGAAAAAAAAGACAATTACTGGAATATAAAGCAAGCCATATAGTATTAATGCATTTCAGCTTCAAAGGGGTTCTCCAATAACACTTGCTTTTAAACAGCAAGGTTTTAAAATAATGTTTTCACCATTGGCTTAATTTTAAGATTGTTAATAGGGATTTTGGCTTCTTGTAAGTGAAAACATGGTTATTGTAGATTAAACAGAAACATTTTCTTTGGCAAGACAGAAGGAAGATTGCCCATATTTGTAGCTTAGTCTAGGTCCCTAAAGATTTTTGGAATAGGGTTTTTGACCTGTTCTCCCTTTGATGCTCTGTTCTTGGTTCACTTCATGATACCTGGGCCCTAAAAACAGTGATAAAGTTTACTATTGCTCAGATAAGTTACCTCCTCTTGAACACTGTTCAAGTGTTTGCGTATTTAATTTTTAGATTACCCATTTTAAGAAGATGATATATATACATATATTTACAGAATAAACAGGAACATTGAAAGTGTTTTCACATTATTTTGCCATATTTTTTGAAATTTTACTTTACTGATTTGAATATGTTTTCACTGGAGTAGTCTATTGCATCTCTCCCATGGTTTTAATATGATTGTATTAGTCATATCTTGGTTTTTAAAATGAGTTTTTAAAAGATTATACTAGATCTAAAATAACCTATTGAAATGTTTTTCTTTAAATAGGCTAGATAAAAACAGGCAGATTTTTAAAAATAAGATACAGTTCTTCAACGGAGGGAAGTTTCAAAGTCAACACATTAAAGATTCTTTTTAAAAGACAGAAATATAGGACCAATAAACTTATACAATTTTCCCAACTCCATGCTAACATTTCTCAGCAGGGAGATTTTCATTTATTCACTGTGAAGCTAGGGCACAGTTGAGTATGAAAAGAGGATGAATGGTATGAGGTCTGGGTTTGTAGTTTCCTGTGTCTGAACTGACTTTTTCTTTTTTCCAAAGAAAGATACTGTACTCTGAAGCATTAAATCTTGCTGATCAATGTGGCCCGTGTTTTCTTGATTGCTTCAGAATAGCAGGTAACCTCATATAATTGCAGATATTTAGTGCATGAATTAACACTATCTTGCACAGTTAATCAGGTTTGAGGCATACATTATTTGATTTTTGCTGGCAGTAAAACCAAGAATAGGTTTTCCTTCCTGTACTTATGCCAGAGAAGGATTTATGTGCAATAAGATAAATAATAATGCTTTGAAGGCCTGGGAATTAAATCCTTGCAGCAGCCTGAGAACAGAAAGCCCCATATTTTCGAAATTCTACATCATCTCCTTCCTATCTAGACACCCAATCTACCTGTAACTAACAGGCTGCCAAAGTGTGTCATCATCACTCCCTTAAAGTTTACAAACATAGGCTCACATCTTTTAGCTTTGGTAGAAATGAAGGTATTGGACCTACCTGAAGGCCAGAGGGGCTGCTTACCCCTCTCTGAATCTTTGCTGCTAAACCGGGTATTAAATGTCAGCACTTGGGGAAGATTCACTGACTGCCCACTATGACTGTGGCAAGCAGGAGGCTGGCAGCAAAGAGGGTGTATGTGTGCCTGCAGATGTTCTAATGAACACTGATCTAACGGGAGTAACTGACTGTGACCTTTTTTTTTTTCTCTCTTTAGATAGTTGAGTGAGATATCCACCAGGGTATACCCTCAAGATTTAACTATTTCATTACTAGCAACAGTGGAAACAATGCATTATTCATTTGCAAAGACGAAAAATATTTGGTTGAAACTTGATTTTTCTAAAATTAAAAGCATTTTAGAAAAACACAAAAAATGACTATAATTATCATGGTTTAGAGAAATACTATTGTGAATCAAATGGGAAATCATTTGTCCTAAAGCAAAGACTGCTAATACCCATGTTAGTTATTTTAACTTTGAATTGCTCTTTTGTGTGTAATATTGCACAGTGTAATGATTAAGAAAATGGGCTTTGGGGTCAAGCTGACGTGGTTTTCTCTGCCAGCTCTGCCGTTTCCAGGTGGAGTCATCTTGACCATTAACCCTCTGTTTCTCCATCTCCGAAATGGGGGTAATAGAAATATTTACCTCAAAAAATTTTGGGGCAAAGATTAAATGAGATAATGGCACTGAGCCAAAGAAGTATAAAATAAAATGAAAACTACTTTTTTATTTTCTAATAGTTGTATAAGATTATGTCAAATAAATGTAACACAATTCACCCAATCTTCTACTTTTGGTCATTTAATCCGTTTCCATGTGGTGTAGATGATAGACCGTAGTGACTAGAGGTGGGCAAATCTGGGCTTGAGTCTCAATTCTGTCACTAACTAGCTGGGTGACGTTTTTGAGCTTCAATTTTCTTATCTTTAAAATGAGAATGATATCCACCTTATTGTAAGGATTAATGGTGTAAAATGTCTGGTAGATAGAGTGTACACAATTAATCTTGCCTAATGTTGGTGATGCTATATTTGTATAAGTGACTTTTTTTTTTTTTGCAAAATTTTAGGATATGTTTTCAGGGTTGATTTTTTTTTTAAAACATATGTAGCTTAATCACTTGGTGTTTCTCATCATTTGAAATGCTGGTCAGTTTTTAAAAAGCATCATTATCTCTTCTAGTTCCTTCTATGATGATTTTTTGATTGCCTGCAAAAGAGTATTGTTTAGTCTCTATTTATGGTGTTATATAATGATTATGATCCTTGAAATTGCAGCAACAATAGTGACACTTTCATAAAGTTGATATATTGGATATCTTCAGTGTAAATACAAAATAGGAAATTCAAAATAGAAACCATGGGTAGGTTTAGGCAAGTGTTTTAGCCTTTGAATTTTACTAACATCAAAAAACAGGCAATTTGTAGCATCACAATTAGTTGCTGAATGGGTTAGTTGTCTCTTGAGGAGGCTGGAAATTAGTAACACATTTGGAAATGGGTTTTGAGACTCTTGAGTTCTTGCCACACCATTAGGAGAGCATTAGATTTGCAGTAATCTAAGCCAGGGTCCCTGATCTCCCAAAGTCCTCAGCATAGAAACTAAATACAAAATAGTAAACCCTATTTGTCGGGCATCCACTATGTACAAAGTGATGTGGAGAGTTAGGGGAAAAAAAAATCAGACACAGGTCTTGCCCTTAAAGAACATACATGACAGTAGGATTGTGGATGAACATGCCTTACATTCTTCCCACGTTCAACTTTTCTTTAAAGTGCTTAAAAGTTCATCAAGAAATCGCCATTATAGGTTATTCAACCCATTCTTAAGCCTTGAGGCAGAATCAAAATCAAACTCCTACTAGAATATATTGATTTATTCCTCCTTAAATAAAAAAAAAACCCATTGGACAATCAAAGAATACAAGTCAGTGTAATTTCAGAGCAGAATATCCTTTATTTCACAGGAGAGATAAAAGACTTAGTAACAGAATATACCAACAGAGTAGTTGGACAAAAAAGGAAGTATAGTTGGAAAAAAAAAGATTGAAGACAACTTTAAGCCCCATCCCTTTATTTTTACATTCAAACTACTTAGGGCCAGAAGAGTTACACAGCTGCAGGGGTCTGTGTACATGGATGGGTTGTGGGGAGGCAGAGGAGAAACACTGCTTTGTGAACCCATGACAGTGCATTTCAAGAAATGTAGTGTACTTCTCAAGCATTGCTATCCCCATTTTATAAATGAAGAAACAACTTAAACTGCATTGTCACTTAATGAGTTAACAAGTGTTTGAAATAAGGTCAGTGGCAACTTTTCATAGCATTAGGATAAGCGTAGATAATTATTACTCTTTAAAAATGGCTGATTTTTAAGGAAATAATATGAATAGAATTGGAAAGGGAGATGTTTGGCTTATTGAATGAGTTCCACCTTAGGAGCCACAACTGAAATAGGCACAGAAAAGAGGAAGGAAAAGGAAATATATAGAAGGAAGCAATTTACAGTTAGTTTGATGGATTGTCAAGAGAAGAACTTGACAAGTGACTTGACATTTTTTTATTTAAAGCAATTAATTAAATATAGCCACTGGACCAGAATGCCTAGTATCTTTCTATAAAAGGTTCGTGGTCTCTGATTTAAGGTGGACTGTTTGCTTTAAAACCAAATGGGGAAGATTTTCAGAGGAGTTTTATAATGTTATGCAGGAAAAAATTAACTTAACATTTTTATTTTTAGAGAAGGAAGGGAGTTTGTGATTCTTTTTTTTTCTTTATTGAAGTATACTTTACATATCATGCCTTTACTCCACTTTAAGTGTACAGTGAAATGATTTTCAGTGAATTTACTGAGGCGTATAATCGAGTTTGTGATTCTTAATTTCTACCTTTGAGTATGGAAATCATGTTGGCAAAAAGAAATTTTATGTCTGTGCAGGTGTATGTTACGTTCTGTATGTTTAGGCAGAATTGCAAATAAAGTGTTGAGAAATTGGAAGCTGGGGAAGCACTGTATTACCTCTTAAAGCCCATTTATTATTCCACAGTCATAGGAATTTAGAATTAAAAATAACTGGAAAACATCTCAAAAAATCTTATCTTTTAAGAGAATACCAAATGAAAAGGTTGATTTTATTTGCAAGATTTGGCATTTTGAAACACTTAGAAATGAATTCCTACAGACAGAATTGATTTAGTTCAGTTGGTCTACACCTGCTCCTAACCAGCTGTGTGGGTTTTGTTTCAAAGTAGGCTTTTGGTAATGTAAAAGTGCTGTGCACTGTGCAGGTGGCTGACAGGCTCAGGAAGTGGGAGAGAAGGGGATATCTTCAATTAAGAGTTGTTACATTTGTGTCACAGTTGTTATGTAGCACAAGTAAAATAAGCATTAATGGGACACTGTATCCCATGTGAAGGTGGGATTACATTTGGGCTAATACATCTTTTATGATTGAAATATTATTGTATGATTATAGAGCTATAAAGTTGACTCAGAAACCGTACTGCCTTATGGATTCACAACGTTATTAGCAGTCTTGAAAAAAATGTTTATTGAAATTCTCACCATTATCATCCGTACTTCACTGATACAGTTGATAACATTTCTGAGGCTAAGAGATCAGTTTTGCACAGTGTTGAAATATGTGTATGGCAAATTTTTCTTGATAAATATACTAGTCTAGGGTCAGTGTGCTTCTATTAGGAAGCACGCTAGGAGTTTTGTTAGGGGGTGAAGGTTGGTTGTTTACTTGTGATTACACATAACTCTAAATTCTTCGAAAAAGCAAATAAAGCAAATAAAGAACCAAATATGATAGTGAAAAGGCAATCTTCCTGATTTCAAAAACAATAGTTTTCTAAGATTTGTATTATGAGTATATCCTGCAGATTCCATGTACACAGTTAATCTGTTTTTATAAAGTGATAGGGAGGAGGAAAAGAAAGTCCAAATTCTTAAATTTTTGCATTTTTCTTTGTTTACTGGAATTAATAACTGTGTAATTGAAAACAGTCTAATACTTGGTTGACCTGCCTCCATGAGTCCATGCAGACATTTCTGGATTGACTTAGACAGCTGGGAGGAAGAGTATATTTTGGGAAATAAAATTGATTTTATACAATCTGCTGATGAACAGAAAGGTTTAATGAATGATAGCCTCAAGAAACCTCATTACATTAGCTTGGATGAATGAACAGGAAAGGGAAGCAAATTTTTCAAGAGAAAAGTTTCTGCTTAAGCATGTGATTTTATAGATTAGTATTATTCCCATCCCCCAAAGCTTTCTGCAAAGGGGAGACAACATACCTGTGTTCCAGCATTCTTGGTAAACTTTTAATGGTAAAACTTTCCTTTTCCTAAATCTCTTTTGCCTTAATTGGCTTATCCTTCTTATCTGATCCCTTTCCCCTTTTTTAAACTTTTACGTTTGAAATAATTGTAAATTCACAGGGTTGCAAAGAAATGTACAGGGAGGTCCTGTGCATCCTTGATCCAGCCTTTTGCAATGTTAGCATCTTGCCTAACTATAGTAATATATATAAAATTGAAGTTATTCCTATTATAAAAATGGAATCCTATATAGAATATGTAAATTATAAACCTTTTTAGGGAAGGAACTAAATCTATTTTTGTTAAGGCAACCTTTGTGATATCTATGTCTATGGTAAGCATGTAACTGAACCCACGTTTTAAAAGTTATATATAGTTTTTAGTATGAATGTGTTCTTTTTATGTTTTCCTGAAGGTGAGATTTTTGTCATACGAAAATGTGTAACTGTTAAGATAATATTTAATTTCTAAGATTGCTGCATTGAAGACAACACATCTCACTCCTAAAGCTTTGTTGTCAACAATAATCCCAAAGCTTTTCCTACCTCCCCTGAAATACTCCTTTAATATTCACTGCAGAGGGTTGTACCTATACAGAAACCTAGATGCTTCATACCATCAACTTTTGTGGTGATAATGAATGAAGAATTCTATGCCTTTTAAGTGTTAGAAAAGACTTTTGATAAAAGCCTATAACTTGTGCAGTGAATTCTTTGATGCTAGAATTACACGTTTTTTATCTTATCCTGATAAAAAGCACTAAAGGAGTTTAGGTTTTTTTCTGTTTTATAAGATATGTTTTGTTTTTATTTCTGCCTTTTTCCTTATTCCTTTTATCTATTCCTTTGTTTCCTTGCCTGTGTTGGTGGGTCTCTAACATAATAGCATATGCATATGCTCAGCCTCAAGGTGTTTCGTATGTTACTGGCGAACAGAATGTAGTTGGAGACACGGATATACCCATCCTGGTGAGATTGCTACTTTGTGCTTAATTTCCTGCTGACTTCAGGTGGACCTTTAAGTTCATAATCATGAGCATCTCATTACTGTTTATGATATGAAAATCACATGTTACTGCTAATCAGTAGAGTCATTAGTCGATAGAAATCCCGCCTGAAGTTTCTTTCCCAGATTCATTCATTTATTCTCTGTGGTTGGACTAGATAACTTTCCGGTTTCTCTCAACTCAGAGAATCTGAATTTCTGTCACTGGATTTCAATCTTTCTTTTTGATACTAACTAAAAGACACACAAAAAATAGAGGATGTAAAATCATTGCAGTTCAGTCAAGGAAGAAGAAATCAGTTCATACCAGGTCTCTGCTGTCATATCTGTGCAGTCATATTAAATCTGTACAGTTAGAGTGTAATTTGGTCTTTTGGAGACTTGACCATTTACACAAATATATAATGACACCCACCCTGTGAAGTACAAAGGTTTATGGTTTCATTTCCTTAGGCACGGTGAATGATAATATCTTTTCTGCAGAGCAGGAGATTCCTATTGAACAGACCTATAAAAATTTGTGTAAGTGGGCTTGGATAGACCCAGCACAACCTTTAAAAATGTGTTACTATTTATTATTTTCAAGTAGCAGTGGTAAACCTCACGGTTTTTTAAAAACCTTTTTTGCAGACATATGACCCTCTGTGCTGTTAAAAAGCACTTTGAGAGAAGACTAGCCCAGGGTGACTTGCTTCTATGGGCTTACCACTCTTGTCTCTGAAAGTTGCCTTTTGTTTGGGTAAGTTCGTTAGTCAGGGATCTGAAGATAAATATCAAAGATGTGCTAAATCAGTGGCAAAAATTTCATATACCATGTTCTATAATAATGTCCTTTCAGAGACCACATAGCATTAACTAACTTAGGTGGTTGTTTCGTTATTTGATAGTAGAAAACAGGACTTAGGGAGGTTATGTGATTTATCTTGCTGTCTCTCAGTGACTTGGTAAGAAGAGAACTCTGTTAATAACCAGGCCTGTGATCTTCAAGTGAAATTTAGTAGTCCAAGGAGCAATGTATGCTCCCTGACTTTCCCTTTAGAGACTGCGGTTGTGAAAATATTACTTATGATTTACCCGTAGATATTTATGCATGTTCACTTCTCATCAGAATATGTTCTGTATCTTTCATGTGGAGCTCAAAGCCTTACAGCATAAAAACCAAACCAAAACCAAAAATCCTGTTATCCAAGGAAGTCTCTCCCTCTCTTAGAAAAATACTTCATGATAAAAACAAAAGTACATGAATGGTAACTGAAAAAGCATTACTTCCTTCTAGAAAACCACTAGGATTTGCATAAACCACTTGACTGTCTGGTAAACGATTATGATTATCTGCTCTGTCAGTCCCTAGGGATTTTTAACATTAGGTTATTTGTATTTTTATAGAAAGGGAAAGTTCTACATTTGATGATTGGTATTGTTAAACTCTTCAAATAATGGCAGTTTGTAAAACTGGACATTCCAAAGGTCTTTAAAAAGTCAATAAAAACATTACGTCTTGGCCCGGTGCGGTGGCTCACGCCTGTAATCCTAGCACTCTGGGAGGCCGAGGCGGGCTGATTGCTCAAGGTCAGGAGTTCGAAACCAGCCTGAGCAAGAGCAATACCCCGTCTCTACTAAAAATAGAAAGAAATTAATTGGCCAACTAAAAATATATATAGAAAAAATTAGCTGGGCGTGGTGGTGCATGCCTGTAGTCCCAGCTACCCGGGAGGCTGAGGCAGGAGGATCGCGTGAGCCCTGGAGTTTGAGGTTGCTGTGAGCTAGGCTGACGCCATGGCACTCTAGCCTGGGCAACAGAGTGAGACACTGTCTCAAAAAAAAAAAAAAATTACGTCTCTTCTGTATTGTAATAACCACATGAATAAAATTAAAGGCTTTGAAGGATTTTGAATTTGTGCTGGCATAGTCTATTAATTGTTTGCCTTTAGTACCGCTGAGATGTGTTACGAGGAAATACAATATACCAATTTGAGAATTGAAAAGGAAATTTAAAGGAATTTCTGTTATCACACTTAATAGCATTCATGAGAAGACATTTAAAGCAATAGAAACCACGACCTGGCTGCTTCTCTTTGGTATTTGTTTGCTGAAGTAGATTACCGGAGATGGTTTGAGGAAGAGATTGATACAATACACTGTTAGAATTTTGCTGGGCTCCAATTCTGGAAAAGCAGACTGACATTGAAATTCTTGTAATCAAGTACATGTCCTACTGATAGTGAAATAATAGCCACCTTTGGATTTATTTATTGTTATTTATTATCTAGCTACTGCAAGCGTAATTTATTAAGCTTTACATTGCTGAAGACAGGTAGTGTTACAGGTAAATTTGCATAAGCCATAACTGATGCTTTTTTGTATATCTAATTTTTCAGGTACAAACAACTTGAAACACTTTCTTTCATTTTTAAGTTGATACCCAGCTATACTTTTAATTTTCACTCAGTCCTCTATAGCACCATTCTTTATCTGGGGTTGTAATGCATAAGGAATTATCTTGATTTATCTTTAGGTAACATCTGTGCCTTCAAAATAGAGTGGTCACAGTCACAACAGGTCTTTGTGTGGGCAAATGACAGACTACTGAGACTGGTTCATCATCGTTATGATGGCTGACACTTTTTGAGGTGCCACGCATACTCATTTAATCTTCATAGCAATCCTGTGAGGTACAAGCACCTTTGCAGTTCCCCCGGGGTCAGATGTGTTTCAGAATTCAGAATTTTTTGGAGTTCAGAAAGGTAATCAGTGCATATACCATGTATTACACAGAACCTCCAGAGGGTCTTAGAAAAGCACCTCAGATGCAAGCCCATTAGTATTTCTGCAGGGAAACGTATGAATAGTAACAATGAGTAGAATAAATAAAAGCCATAAATACTCTCACATTGGTTCAATTAGGTTTCGCCACCAAATGTGTTTGGGCATCATCTTCTGAAATCATTTTTGCGTTTTTCTGAACTTTCCGGTATTTTGGAATTGAAAATAAGGAAATATAGGCCTGTACAGTTATAATAGCATTTTATAGACGAGGGAAAACTGAGGTCCAGAGAGGTCAGGTAACTTGCTTAGTGCTACACAGTAAGTGGAAGACCTGGGGGATGTGAGTATATAGCCATTTGAAAGAGTAGGCTAGATCTGTGCATTCTAAAGGGGTGATATGTTCATAATAACTTGTTAAATGAAAGCTGCAAAGAGTAACATACATAATATGTTCCCATTTTTAGAAAAATGTTTCTATCATTCTGTATAAACGTTATAGAGAAAGATTTAGAAATATATTCACTAAACTCTTGATAGGATTTACCTCTGATGGTTGGGAATTGGCAGGGTCAGGAGATAATCAATATTGTCTTCACATTTTTATGTTACATATCTGTTACTTGTATTTTTTAAATGACGAATAAATATATAAAGGAAAAGGGGGAGAAAAAGTTAACAACAGATAACAGAATTTTACTCTTGTTTCAGAAAAATAGAAGGAAGCCTGGTGCTTTCTTCCTGCCATATAATAGTATTGGAGAACTGCTCCTTTGTATTGTTTCCCATGCATTCTACTTGCCACTTAGGCAGTACTCTTCTGTAGATAGTTTTTTCAAAGCTATGTAAGAATAATGTTTTATACAGAATGAATGGAGTTTAACAAGATGAAATATCGCAAGTGAAAACAAAGTTCAAACTGTGCGCAGTTTGAGGCATTGTGTCTTAATTGACAGGCATTCAGTTAGCAGTGTGCTAAATGAACTGGCAGTGTGAGGTGGCCACCAGCAATGGGCAAGTGATTTTCAGCTATCTAGCAAGAGTGCAATGTTGAGAATATGAGAATTAGTCAAATCTCACCGTATCAGGACTATATCTGGAGTCTTGTATTTAGTTCTGGAAGGTGTATTTTAAAAGGATGCAGGCAATATGAAATCTTTTCCAGGTAGATTTATCAGGAGGGTAAAGGACTTGAAACCGTGTCATATAAAACACAGGTGAAATAACTGGGCTAGTATAGTTGAGTGTTTTGCTAACTTCTAGCAATATCTGACCACTGTATCTGCTCAAGCGAGTAACGTTAGCTCCATATGGATTGACTGCCAGGACTATGCCACATCCTGAGTGTTAAGCATTTGGGATACAAAGATGAAAAGATGTGAACTCTGCCTTTCATCGGCTCTGAGTCTAATAGCAGCAGTCCCCAAGCTTTTTGGCACCAGGGACTGGTTTCATAGAAGACAGTTTTTCCATGGACGGGGGCAGGAAGTGATGGGGAGTGGCTGTATAGATGAAGCTTTGCTCAGTTTGCCTGTCGCTCACCTCCTGCTGTATGGCCCCCAGTTTCCTTCATGGAAGATAGTTTTTCCAGGGACCGGGATAGGGGTAGGGGTGGGGCCACAGTGGAGCTCTGCGGCCCAGTCCCTAATGGGCCACGGGCTGGTACCACAGAAATATATACAACTGCTTCAAATACGACATGATAGATGTAACAGTTAGTGCAGAGGCAGCACAGAGAAATTATGATTAACTCTTCCTATGGTGGTGGAAGATGGGAGGGTAAAGCCTTCAGAGAGAAACTGAATTCTGAGCTGGGTTTTGAAAAAGAAATTTTTTTCAGTGAATGAAATAAGAAGATTGACAAAGGACAGTATGGCCTTGTTCAAATATTTGAAAGGTTGTCATGTACAAGAAGTACTGAAATTATTCTATACAACCTCAGGGGCTAAGGAACCAGTTGAGGTAGCATAGAGGGAGACAGATTTAGGCTCAATTTTAGAAGTTTTTAATAGAGCTGTCCAAAGGCTTCTTTGGAATGTTCAGAGTCCCCAGTCCCTGGATGTGTTAAAGCACAGGAAAGTCAACTGTTTGTCAGCAGTAGTAAGGGGAGAAGGGTCACATGATGGCTAGAGTCTAGGATCAGACTCTAAGAACTAGCACTTGCATGTACTGGCCCTGTGACCTTAGCTAGGATTATTATTGTAACAGAAAAAAAAGTGCTCAGAACAGCTTCTGATACATAGAAACTGCTAAATAGGCTGCTAATAAATATTAGCTATGATTGTTGTCATTGGATGGGTGATTAGTTGAGTGCTCTTTAAAGTTCTTACCTTGAAAGACTTAGAATTTCTAATTGTGTAATTGGGTAACAGTATTCTTGTCAACAAAGAAGATTGTAATGAGGAGACTGAAGCAAAAAATAAAATTGTGATAGTTAACAGTTCCGCAGCAAAGTTTTATTCATAACTTTGCTCATATAAAACTTTACTTATGAATAAAACTTTGGTCTCTTGAACTAGAGATCATTGCTGTAGTCACTGCCTTAATCTGTTCTTTTGGAGCCTTGGAAGTCTCTCACATACCCATCCAGAAAATTTTCAGAGGTACTGGCACTGCATTAACTCTCTCTAGCTCATGTTTTTCTTTCTCTTGTAGATAAAGTGGCCTCGTGAATAGGACTGCCTGCCCAAATGTCAGGATTGGAGATAATGGATGAAGATGGATTAATTGAAGAAGTCTTGGATAAGTTTGTTAATTGCCATAAGCAAACATATGAAGAATTTCTGAGCACTTTCACTCATCTTTCAAAAGGTAAAATGGAGAAGTAAACTTTCTGCAACAGTAGAGATAAAGAATTTTATTATAAGTCTTTGTTCATCTCCTTTGCCCATTTATAAATGGGGTTGTTTGATTTTTTTCTTATTAATTCTTTTGAGTTCTAGGTAGATTCTTGTTATCCGACCTTGGTCGGAGGTGTAAAGAGCAAATATTCTCTCCCATTCTGTGGGTAGTCTATTTGCTCTAGTGATAGTTTCTTTGGCTGTGCAGAAGCTTTTTAATTTGATCAGATCCCATTTGTTTATTGTTGTTGCTGCATTGATTGCTTTGGGGGTCTTCTTCAAGAATTCTTTGCCTAGACTGATGTCTGAAAGGGTCTTCCCAACATCCTCTTCTAGGATTCTTAAGGTTTCCTGCCTTAGGTTTAGGTCTGTTAACCATCTTGAGTGTATTTTTGTGAGAGGTGAGAGGTAGGGATCCAGTTTCATTTTTCTG
>CAUYRT010001480.1:0-56648 GCA_963574885.1 Lepilemur ruficaudatus
AAAAAAAAAAAAAAAAGACTTACTATAAAGCTACAGTAATCAAGACAACATGGTATTGGTGAAAAAACAGACAAATAAATAGATCAAGGGAACAAAATAGAAAGCTCAGAAATAGACCCACATAAATATACTCACTTTGACAGAGGATCCAAGGAAATTCAATGGAGTAAGGATAGAATTATCAACATATGTTGCTGGGAACAAATGGACAAATGCCAAAAAAAAAAAAAAAGATCTAGACACATCT
The DNA here is from genome assembly GCA_963574885.1 of Lepilemur ruficaudatus. Classification (NCBI taxonomy): domain Eukaryota; kingdom Metazoa; phylum Chordata; class Mammalia; order Primates; family Lepilemuridae; genus Lepilemur; species Lepilemur ruficaudatus. The sequence goes on from CAUYRT010001480.1 coordinate 248, forward strand.
CTTTCCCCTTTCACAAAATTCATTGATAATGGACCATGGGCCTAAATGTAAACTGCTAAACTATAAAACTTCTGGAAAATAATATAGGAGAAAATCCAGGTGACCTTTGGTTTGGCAAGGACTTTTTAGATACAACACTAAAAATGTAATCCATGGAAGAAAAATTTGGTAAGTTGAACTTCATTAAAATTAAAAACTTTTGTCCTGTGAAAGACATTGTTAAGAGAATGAAAAGAGGAGTGACAGACTGGGAGAAAATCTTTGCAAAACACATAGCCAATAAAAGATGCCTACACAAAATATGCAAGAAACTCATAAAACTCAACAATAAGAAAACAATCCAATTAAAATGAGGGCAAAAGATCTGAACAGATAATCTCATCAAAGAAGATTGCAAGATTGCATAACAGATTGCAAGAAATCATATGGAAGATGCTCCACATCATACATCATTAGGAAATTGCAAATTAAAACAATAATAAGATACCATTGCATACCCATTAGTATTAATAATAGCTAAAATCCATAACACTGACAATACCAAGGATGATGAGGTAGAACAATAAGAACTCTCATTCATCTCTGGTGGGAATGCAAAATGATTCAGCCACTTTGGAAGACTGGCACTTTCTTATAAAGCTAAACATGGTCTTACCATAAGATCCAGCAATTGCACTACTTGGCATTTATCCAAACAAGTTGAAAACTTATGTTCATACAAAATTTATAAGAAAATATTTGTAGAAGCTTTATTCTTAATTGCCAGAACTTGGAAGCAACCAAGATATCCTCCTATTAATAATAGAAGAATAGATAAATAAATAGTGAATAGTATTCAGTAAATGAAATATTACTCAGTGATGAAAAGAAATAAGCTATCAAGCCATGAAAATATATAGAGGAAACTTAAAAGCCTATTGCTAAGTAAAAGATGCCAGTCTGAAAAACTCTGCATATCATATGATTCTATAAGACATTCTAGAAAAGATGAAACTATAGACATAGTAAAATTGTCAGTTGCTAGGGGTTGGGGGAAGGGAGGGATGAATAGGCAAGGTGCAGAGGATTTTTAGGGCCGTGGAACTATTTTGTACAGTGTATTTGGATACTATATACATACTAGTTTGATACTATATGGGAGATGTATGGCATCATGCATTTGTCAAAACCCATAGAATTGTACAACAGGCAGTGTGAACCCTAATGTAACTATCTACTTTAGATGATAATATACCAATATTTAGTTTATAATTTAGTTAATAATATATCGAATTCGTTAATAACATAATGATGTAACTAATAGTCAATTTAGTTAATAACATACTGATATTGATTCATGAACTGTAACAAATATGCTACATTAATGCAAGATGTTAACACAGGAAACTATGCGTTAAGGCAGGAGGGACAGAGAAGGAGAGGAAGTATATGGGAACGGGAACTCTCTGTGCTCTGTACAATTTTTCTAAAAATCTAAAATTGCTCTAAAAATACATCTATTAATTTTTTAAAACACAGTTAAATCTTCCACAAAGAAGAATTCTAAATGATTTGTGTAGATACTTCTCTTTAAGGAGATGAGGCTTAATTCCTAACCCCTTGAGGGCTGGTCTATACTTGATAACTTGCTTCTGGAAAGTAAAGTATGGAAAGGGAGAAGAAGATTAACTTTATGGTGGGGAAATCTTGCAAACACTCCATTACCCAGGTGATCAAGATCAACGTCACCAGTCATGTTGATTACATGGGCATACCTTAATACCACATGGTGGGAATGGCATTTAATCTTTGTGGTAATCCTCCCGAAATCCATTACTCCAGTCTAACCATGAGAAGAACATGAAACAAACCCAAAATTGAGGGATATTCTACAAAATACCTGGCCTGCACTCCTCAAAACTGTCAAAAACAAGGAAAGTCTAAGAAACTGACATAGACTAGAAAAGGCCAAGAAGACATGACAAAGAAAAGAAATGTGATATCCTGAGATGGGCTCCTTGCTGAGAAAAAGGACATTAGGGGTAAACTAGTGAAATTCAAATACAGCGTGGAGTTTAGTTAATAGCAATATGTCAGTTAGATAATAGCAATACATTGGTTCCTTAGTTGTGACAAAGGTGCCGTGCAATGAAGATGTTGACGATAGGGGGAACTGAGTGACGGATGTATGGGAAGCCTGCACTATCTTTTCAACTTTTCTGTAAATCTAAAACTATTTTAAAATTAAAGTTCGTTTTAAAATAATGTGAAAAAATAATAAAAGCCAAATGCTGTTGAGGATGTAGAGAAATCGGACCACTCATACACTGCGGGAGGGAATGTAGCCACTCTTTAGAAGAGTCTGGCAATTTCTTTAAGATTTAAATATGCAGGTACCATATGACCAAACAATTGCCCTCCTGGATGTTTATCCCAGAAAAATGTTAAGTTCACAAAAAACCCTGTACATGAATGCTTACAGTAGCTTTAATTGTAATAGCCCCAAATTGGAAACAACCCGGATGTCCTTCAGTGGGTGAGTGATTAAACAAGCTGTGGCGCATCCGTGCCGTGGAGTACTGTTCAGCAACACAAAGGAAGGAGCTATTCAAATACTCAAGCACCTGGATACTCTAAATCTCCAGAGACTTAAGGTTAGGGTTAGGGTCAGGGGTTGGGGTTGGGGTTGGGGACTGGATTATTTGGATTGCGTTATTTGGATTAATTGGATTATTTGTTTTATTGTTGAGTTTTAAGAATTCCTTGCATATTTTGTGTACACATCCTTTACTTGCTATGTGTTTTTGCGAAGATTTTCTCCCAGTCTGTCACTCCTCTTTTCATTCTCTTAACAATGTCTTTCACAGGATAGAGACTTATGGTGAGTGGGGGGAAAAAGCCAATACCAGAAAGTTATATACTGTATGATTCCATTTATTAAACATTCTTGAAATGATAAAATTCTAGAAATGGAAAATAAACTAGTGGTTGCCAGAGGTTAAGGAGGAACAGGATGAGAGGGAAATAGCTGTGATTATTAAAAAGGCACCATCAAGAACCCTTGTGGTGATAGAAATGTTTTGCATCTTGACTGAATCAATACCAATATCCTGTACTATAGTATTGCAAGGCGTTGCTGTGTGGTTCAGGGTACACAGAATCTCTCGGTATTATTTCTTACAAACTAATGCAGTTCTATAATTTTCTCAAAACAGAAAGTTCAATTAAGAATTTTTTATTAGCAATGTATCTCTTAATGAAATAGGTAAGGCTTTTATCTTTAATCAGTTTATGTATTCATGCATGATATTACTTATTATTAGACTTAGACAAGGGGTGGCATCCATTCTATTCCTACTGCTCATTTTTATAGAAGTAATGCTGGGAAACTTTGGTCACATAAATAAGCTTAGATGGAGTTTTATTATAGCAATATGATTTAACTCTCTGAACTCTTTCCAAGTTCTATGCCAAAAATAACATGCTGCACTATCATCAAGAATTATTTTTAATAATCTATCCACTGACAACTCGATTAGGTCCTCCTCTGATATTGTTGAAAGCAAAGAATTGGAAACATCTAACTTGTAAATATTTATTACCCAGTCTTTGTGGTCAAGTTTCTCTGTTTCTGGGAAGTCACCTAAAATGCTTTACCAAGACTTATCAAATTATTATTAATTATTATTGTTATTCTTTCTCTTAAAGGTACGATTTATTTATTTATTTATTTATTTATTGAGACAGAGTCTTGCTCTGTTGCCCGGACTAGAGTGCCGTGGCGTCAGCCTAGCTCACAGCAACCTCAAACTCCTGGGCTCAAGCGATCCTTCTGCCTCAGCCTCCCAAGCAGCTGGGACTACAGGCATGCGCCACCATGCCCAGCTAATTTTTTCTATTTTTTTTTAGTAGAGACGGGGTCTCACTTTTGCTCAGGCTGGTCTCGAACACCTGAGCTCAAGCAATCCTCCCCCTTCGGACTTCCAGAGTGCTAAGATTACAGGCATGAGCCACCATGCCCGGCCACTCTAATTTAATATACTTAGAAAGAGTTAGAGAAATTGAGATATTTTTCACTCAATATACATTTACCAAAATCTTTTTGTACACTGATTTTATATTATCATATACTTTATTTTTATTGTCAAAAGTTTAAGAGCTTCAGATTTAGTACATTCAATTTATGAATCATGTCCACAATTTAGCCTAATTGTTAAAGCCAGTTATCACTATAAAATTGATCACCCAAAATAGACTTATTCTCTGTTCTCCAAAACCACTTAGTCTTCATTTTTCAATCCAAATCACTGGGTTAATATATGTCCCCATGACAAACATTCTGAATTCTAAGATGATAGATGGTAGAGAAACAGGGCATGGAACAGTACCATGACTTTATCACCTACATGAAATAATGCACCACCTTCAATATTTCCTACCTTCGCTCTATTTTTATGGGATTCTCATGATGGCAATATGCTCCTTGACAATCACTGGGGGAAGGATGGGGAGAATTATTAAACAAATATCATTATCATGTTACGGCCTCACTATACACTATATCTAAATTCAAAATACCTCCAAATGGGTTAAATTACCCTGTTTCTCATGCCATGCTTTGCACTTAACAGAAATATGTATAAGACAGGGAAAGACGCAAAGCTTTAGAGATTTATGTTGCCTTGTTTAATTTTTTGATGCCGTGGAGGTCTGTACACTTAGCCTAATACACCACAGTAAGGCTTACGATGGGTGAGAGTTATTAATTTTTTTCCTTTTGGAAAGTGGGAAAAGGGCTATTGAGAAAGGGCAGGCAGGACCAGAGAACCAGCCTGCCCCTCGCTACCGGTGCACCGTCAGGTGGATCAGTTTCAGGGAAGGGCAGATATGGAATTCAGGGTGTGGAATTTGATTTCCTTAAAGCAATTCATGCCCAATCTTCCTTGGAAAATCTTTCTGTCTCTTAAGGGGCAATCAACACTCCAGTTGGCAAACCACTGTTCTAGTACCCCCTCCTTGCAACATGTGAAAAGTAGGTGTGTGGAAACCTAGAATGCCTTCCAAACTTCACAAAGACACTCTCACTCACCATTTCACCACCTAACCAATACGTATCTACTTGCGTGATCATTACTGAAATGTATACTTAATACAGTGGTGAGATACTGAGAGAGAGAAGCCAAGGTATCATCAGGAAGTAAACAGCCCATGACAAGAGGCCAGACAGACACACATGAAACAAACACACCACACATGAAATGTGCATAAGAACATGGCAACGATCTTTACGCTTCTGATTGGAAGGGACGAGGGACACTGCCAGAGAGGTTGAAGAAACTGGAAGTAAGGTCTCCAAAAGATTGGGGAAATTTCCTGGAGTTGTATTTGTTTTAGAGGTTAAGAGAAGGACATCAATGAGATTTGATGGAGTAAGGCCAGTAGACTGACATCTTTTAAAAACATTCACAGCTGTCTTCTGGTAAATGAAAATGCTCTGCAATCCTTTCCTCTTCACAGACTTCTATCTTAAACGATAGGAGAAAGAGATGAAGGAAGGAGGAAAGGGAGAGAGAAAAGGGGGGAGGGAAGAAAGAGACAAGTTTGTCCTCTCCTTGGATATTGCTCAACTTCTGAACTAGTGGGAATCAAATGGGTTAATTTATACTGAAGTGTTAATGGCACGTAACAGTTATACCCTCCAGAGATCATTCCCACCTCAAATGCTCTGTGAAACATTGTATATATTAAGGAATCAAAGTAACAAAGAAATAATAGAGAAGAAAAATTATGGAAAAGGAATGGGGAAAGGACTGGTTCTCATCCTTAAGCAATCCAATCAGGAAGCTCCATGCAGGAGCAGTAACTTACCAAGCGCACCAATAGGGTCAATAGATACCGTCTGCCAGTAGATGGCGGTCTTCAGATTAACTGCCTGTTCACTGGAACTGCCCTTCTTTCTACCAGATCGTATTTGAAGGGTTGGCTGACTTAATACACAGGTGGAATTGGAAGCTACCTGCACGGTGTGCATGGGGGAACCCTGGGTGAGATCTCCACCTGCTCAAAATTAACTCCGTCACAGACTCTGCCGTTTATGTCTAAAATTCTTATTTATTCAACCCTTTGTCGGGGAGGGTAGATGGCAGGCAGGAAGGGAAACTGGGGTTAGTCATTAACACTTTAGCAGGAACTAATTTGGTGTATTAACTCAGGGAAGAAAGTTGCTTGAAAAAGAATAACAAAAGACTGGTAAGTTCCATAAGGAGTATACGCAAAGCTTTAGTGGTTGTGTAGGTACGACATTTCGTGTGTAAGTTGAAGTGGCATATAGGAATGGGTAGCTGAGTTATAGCCTTTTTTTAAGAAAGAAGGGGTAGGCAGAAAAGAAATGATAGACTGGAACAGGTCCATTTTGCCTGGGACCAGGCCTGAACTCCCACACCATTTCCTTCAGCGCCATCCCCCAGGTTCGCTGAGCAGCCACACAGCTGCTTATGCTGTGGCTGAGTCCAGAGCCCAGAGAATTCCTTGGCACTGTTTGTGCTGATGCTCGTGGATCTGTCTGGGCCAGCACTTCATCTCTGGGATGGCCTGAGAAGTGAGGGGACATAGACAAAGTGCAGTTATTCAGAGAGGGGCCAAAAGGGTGAGAAAGTGTGTAACTGGTACAGTAGCTGACTGTCCCACAGCAAACTGGAGAAGAGAGAAGTCATTCAAACAAGATACTGTCTTCAAAGACTCCAGTGGCTGCCATGTGGAGCATATGAACCCACAGGCAGGACCAGAAGTATGCTAAAAACATGCTGGTGATGATGATGGTAATATGACAATCATGATAATAGCTCACACTTACTGAGCCATTGCTTATGTTAGGCACTGTCTCACATGCCTGATCTCATGTAATAATTGCAACATTCCTGTGAAGTGGGTGTTATCATTATCACCATTTTACAGATGAGGAAACAGAGGCTCAGAAGAGTTAAATAACATATTCAGTATGAACCTGAGCATTTAGCCACCGGCCAGACTGCTTCCTTAGACAGAACAGGCTGCCCAGGAGTCCACAACTTCTCTGCACAGAGGCGTGGAGGCAGAGGCTGGGGACATCTGGCTGGAATCTGAAAGGTCCTCCCAACCCTTAGGGCCTGTAGATTGATTCATTCATTCAGCAAATATGCATGGAGTGCCAGGCAGAGTCCTAGGAATGAAGAGCGATCACATTACCAGAAGGAGGAGGAGGAGGAGGAGGAAGAAGTGTAGAGGAGAGGGAGGGAGGGAGGAAAGGAAGGAGAGATGGGAGGAAGGAAGGGAGGGGAGGGGACAAGAGGGGGAAGCAGGAGGAAGGGGAGGAGAGGAACAAAAGCAGCAACTAAACAACTTAATTTTTTTTTGAAAGCACAGTGGTGATAGGTGCTGTATTACAGAAGTGACTGCCATGGGAAAATATAATGGGGACTATAACCTAGTCTGAGGAACCCGGAAAAGCTTCCTCAGACTGGAGGGGAAGCAACATCTAACCTGCAACCTGAAAAGCTGAGAGGTACCCACGTGGGAAAGTCGTGGGAACAGCCACAAGCTCCATGGCAGGAGGACCGTGGCTCATCTGAGGCTCACGGAAGAGTGGCAAGTGTTGGAGCATGGGGAAGAGGAGCCGACCTGGCCCCGTGCTGGAGAATGAAGCGGGGGCCTCAGCATGCAACCGGTTATATGCCATGTGGGGACTTTATTCTTACAGCAAGAGGAGAGTTCTGAAGGGTTTTAAGCGGCACAAAGACAGGATGAGGTCTGCGCTCTCAGAGATGGCTGTGGTTGCTGCGTGGATGCTGGTGGAGGGGTGTGCAGGGAGGGGAGTAGTCGCAAAGAAATCCGGGAGGAGGTAGGCACAGGATAGGAAATTGCCCTCTTTCCAAATGATTCACAAGGTACTGTCCACCCACACTGGGATGGTGTACATCTTCTAGAAGGGGAAGGAAACCCAGGTGGGGAAGACAGAAGACAGGCTTGGGAGCTGGATGGCCTGACCCACCCAGCAGCTGTCCTTTCTGGTCATCGTTCTTGCTGAGGTTTTCAAATCTGCGTTCATCAAGGGAGGAAAGCAGCCCCTTCGGGGCCCTCATGCACCCTCCCCTAATCAGTGACAGCTGTGCTAGCCCCAGCCCCCAGTGGCCACCTCCTACACTGCCCGTGGTTATTGGTTCCTTCCCCGCCACCCAAGAGGAAGGTGTGGGAAGCTGGAGCTAAAGAAAAAGAAGGCTGGGCAGTGGCCAGGAGTCGAAGGGAAGGAAAGTCCAGATATTCTTTGAAGAACAGTTCCAAGCCAGATAATTATTCTAAATGCACAAAAGAGTCAAGGATGCGTGCATAGTTTATGCAGCTCTGAGAAACTGTGATACCGACACTAAAGTAGGAAAGCAACATTTGTTCCCGGTTTCTCCCCCAACTCTCTGGATGGCCTTGGAGAAGACATCAGACCTTTCTCCGTTTCCTCACTTAGACAGAGTTAATAGTCTTTGTCACTTTTGTCTTGCAAACCTCAAGCTAGAGGGAAAAAAGTCAGACAGTTAAAATCTTGACATGGAAGTCAGGCAGTGGTGTTGTGAGGACTATCATCAGACGGCAGGGGTGGAAAGGAGCCGGGTTTGTTTCCAGCCGTCGGTCCTGGGATTTAATGCTTTTCATTGGAAATAAGTCCAGCATGTTATGGAACTTCTCTAGAGTCTCATCTGGCAGTGCCCCTCCTCAAAATCCCTTTACCACCATGGACCCCTAATCTGTCCCTGCTCTTTAAGCCCCAGATTCTTTAGACCTTTGCTACGGAGGCACTGCAGATGTAACTTCGATCAAGTTAAAAAGCAGCTTTACCTCTGCTAAAGTCAGTTAAGAAATCCCTCAAATATACAGGTAGAGTATCCCTAATCCAGAAGTCCAAAATCTGAAATTTTTGAGCATCAACATGATGCCATAAGTAAAAGATTCCACCCATAAATATGTAACACAAACTCTGTTTCTGCACAAAATTATTAAAAATCATGTATAAAATTATTACCTACAGGCTATGCGCATGAGGTGTATAGGAAGCATGAATAAATTCCCCATTAAACTTGGGGATATCTCATTATGTATCTGCAAATATTCCAAAATCTGAAAAAATCCAAAATCCAAAACACTTTTCGTCCCAAGCGTTTCAGAGAAGGGATATTTAACCTGTAGTAGGTGGCTAGTCTATTTGGGTTTCTGGAGCATTCAATTTGAGGCACAGTTCTTGATTCCAAGGAGCTTATCCTCCAGCCATCGAGAGAGGAGACAAATCAGTGCTCCAGCAACATTAAACAGGAGAAATGTTTGACAAAATGCAGCAGGAAAATCAGGGGCGTGACTGCGAGGGCAGCAGAAATTGTCGTTGTGATTTGTATTCTCCAGAAATTATCGAAGGCTGGCTCCCTCGGTTAGAGGAGCACCCTCTCCCCTGCGCTTCTCCACCGCCACGTGACCCCGATTCATTTTCCTCAGGCATTTACCATCACTCAACTTTTTAATTTATTCATTTATGTGGTTACTGTTTGTTTCTCCACTAGAGAAGTAAGCTCCTTAAGTTGAGAAATCATTTGTCTTGTTCAATACCATATCCCTAATACTTAAAACTGTATCTGGCACATAGTAGGTGCTCAGTAAATATTTGATTGACTGAATGAATGTTGTCTTTCTTTTTAAAAAATTGGAAATTGTTAATTGTCGGTCTCCACTCACGAGACTATAAAATCCAAGGGCCGGGACCTTGTCTGTGTTGTTTATCAGGCTGTCTTCACTACCTGGAACCCACAAACATTGAGAAGTATTTACTGAACAAATAAATGAATGAATGAATGGCAGAGATAAATGTAGGCTGAGGAGTCCAGGAAGATTTCCTGGAGGAAAGGGAATCTGAGCTAGTCTTGGAAGGATTAGTAGAGTTCGGATATGATCATCATCATTTTACTCTCATAATTCCATGACATCTGACATGACAGTAAGAGATAATATTAACTGAATATTTGTTCTATGTGAGACACCATCTTAGGCACTTTATTACTATGTTTTATATTGCAGAAACCACATTTGGACTAGCTTATAAGTCAACATGAAACAATTTTCTGCATTAAGAAAAATCTGTTTTGACACATTCTTGTCATGGAAGTCAACCATTGTTCCATGATGCTCTGAACAGCTGCCGTCCAGAGGAAGCCAGGGGAAGCTCCCCCTGCCTGCTGCTTGAGCAGCTGGCAGGTTAACAAGCGACCACCCCAGACCCTTCAGCTATCGGCACAGCTGCTTGAGCCGATGGAAATTCTGCTGCCCGTAGAGTGCAACAGCTGAGAACAGAGGAAGTGGATTTGGCCACGGATATGACCTGTATATGTCAACACTAATATGGAGGAAGTTTTTTAATCCCTAAAGTTCATCCCATTAGCATGGCTCAGACTAGAAGACTTCAAGAATTGGAGCAAGAGCCTCTCCGGATTGTCCCTGCAGCTGGGTACTGTGCGCACCACCCCAGCTGCTGGGGCAGAGAGTCTGTAGTCTTGGCTTCACTCCAACACTGGGTTTCCACACCTTCTGCAGCCCCTTGCCAGGCTACAAAGCCAAATTTCTAGATGTATAGAATGTTGGAACTAGAAGAAGCCACAGAGATTCTTTAGACTGACCCCTCACCTAGTGGCTGAGGACCCTGGAGCAGAGAGGACGTCCTCTCGGCCACACAGCTAGCTGACGGCAGCTAAAGAGACAAACCTCTTAATTCTATGGCCAGTGCTCTTGCGTCAGTTTCGTTCTAAACTGGGTTTCACAGTATTGTTATTAGCAGTCCTATTGTTTTTACCTTTTTTCAAGCAGCGGTAGTGTGTTATTAATAATAGTATTGATTATTAATATCATTGATCAAGCAATTATATGTCAGACATGGTGCCAAGTGTTTTATTTAATTCGATTCAAAAACCCTAACGGGGGAAGGAGGGTGGCGCTAACCAGGAGGGGCACAGGGCAGCCTTCTGGGCGTGGCAAATGTTCTGTCTCTTGGCCTGGGTGATGGTTGCGTTACAAATACATACGTGAAATTCATCCTGCTGTTACTTAACACGTGTGCTCATACATAAGTTGTATCTCAATTTTAAAAAAGGAAGGTAATTTATGTATGCATAAATTTACCACAGTAAATTTCTAAGGAGAAAAAATAAAACTCTAACAGGTACCCTCATTATCTCCATTTTATAAATGAGGAAACTAAAACAGTAAGATCAACATAATTGACATTAGCCCCTATGAGCCAGGCATGAAGCTAAGGGTTTTAGGTACAATATCTCATTTAATCCCATTAAGAGCCCTATGAGCATATTGTGTTTGTTTGTGTCTCTTTTACCATTTTAACCATTTTTTATTGTGGTAAAATATATATGATACAAAATTTACCATTTTCACCATTTTTAAGTGTACAGTTCCCTGGTATTAAGCACATTCACCTTGTGCAAACATCACCACCACCCATCTCCAGGACGGATTTCCTCTTCCCAGACTGATTCGTGTTCTAGTCTGGATTCCACCATCTTCTCAGTGCGGGGCCTCAGACAAGTTGCTTAATGTCTCTGAGCTTCAGGTCCCTCATCTTGAAATCGGAGATAACCGAATCCACGGGATTTGTACCCTGTTACTCGGACCAGAGAGGACTCAGCGAGCCGCTATGAATGCCGGCAGCCTGAGGGCTAGGCCGGTGAGACGCTGGCCAACAGAGGTCTCCGGGTGTGGATCCTCACTGACCCAGGGCGTTGGGATTTGAGGCGCTCTGAGGGGACACGGAGGCTGAGGCGGCCCGAAAGCTTACAGATGTGGAGAGAGGGAGGCAGGGAAGCTGCTGGAAACAAACGTCAGGGCACAGGAAGGAAGAGCAGAGAGAACCTCAGTCCTTGGGCTGCAGCGTCAGGACGGACAGTCCTGCGTGCAGAGGCGCTCACAGCGGGGCAGTACCAGAGCCTGCGCGGGTGACACGCCCTGCATGCGCGGAAACCGTGAAGCGGCTGGGGGAAGAGCCAGCGGCCGCGGGGAAGCAGGCCGGCAGACGCGAAGAGGACTGCTACGGGATGGACAGCCCCACAGTTGCTTGAGGTGCCTGCAGCTGCCGCCCACCGACTCAGAATATTCTGGCAGCTGCTTTTTAAAATGGGTTCCTGACATCTTGCAGAAATAAATAGGAAAAAAATAAAATAAGATCTGGCCTTTACCCTCAGGGAGCTTAATCTCTGGTTCTCATAAAAGTTGAGCTACTAAAGAACGTGGAAAAAGTAGACTCTAGCGGCTAAACCCACATGTTTTGTAATCGAGCAGAAATGGACTTAATTCCGAGCCCTGCCATTTGCTAACTGTGTGACCTTGGAAGAACTTCCTACTCTCTAAGGCTCTGTTTCCTCCTCTGTAAAAAGGGCAGGATGCCAGCACGCGGCGTGAGGGTGGCTGGGAGGATGCAGCACGGCCGAGCCCGCGGGAAGGCAGGCACCCGGCGTGTGAGCCTCCGGTCTCGGCCTCTGCTACCCTCCACCCACCTGCCTGGCTGCTGTCCGCACTCCTGCTCCTCAGCTGCTGCTGCCACACAGGCATCCGGCTCTCCCCTTAGCTCTGTGCGAGGTGGGGGACGAGGGAGGAGAGGAGGGCAGGAAAATGGGAAAAGAAGTCTGTCCCCAGTTGTTATCCCAGGAGAGGAGGACCCAGAGCCCAGCTTAATAAAAGGAGAATCGCACCAATTCTTCCTGGGTCCACCACGCATTCCTTCCCCAGCGCCAGGCCTCTGCCAGCAGCCTCTCTGTACTAGAGAGGGGACCCGGGGACAGGGACTGCTCCAGCTGCAGGCAAGTTCCTAGAAAGTCCAGTGGAATGGATATCATTCCTTTGCTGTGAGTAATCAGCCCCAACAAAGCCCACTGGTATTTCCGAGTCCATTCCCAGCGCCCAGAGCTGGACCAGCAGCGCGGCAGCTGTGAGGAGAGGAATGAAGTGTCCAGCTCTCTGCCCTGGGTTAGCCTTGGGGAAAGACTCCCCGCCCAGGAGTGGAGAAGGCACGCTCTGGAGGTCATGTCATCCATGCCTCTGCCCCTAGACCCAAACACTGTAAGATGTGGGTGTCTGGGGACCCCCATAACCCATCCAAGTGTGGGACCCAGGGAGCCTGCGTGAGGAATCAAAGGGTGCAGCATGCAAGGTAGGGACAGGACAAAGGTGTCCCTTTCTCTGTTGTCTCCCTGAGCTTCCACTAGAAGGGGCTGCAGGCGAGGGGGAAGAAATGAGAGGACAAGCTTAGCCCCGTGGTGTCTCTGTTCCCCCTTCCTCCTCCCCTGCCCCTTCTCTGGTCTGGGGCAGGCCAGCCCTGTCCACCTCCCACTACCCCATTCCTGGAAGTTCAGAGGCAGAGCTCTCCTTCTCTTGGAACAGTGGCGGCTGCTTTACAGGTGCTGGGTGGTAGGGGTTTCCCTAACGGGGCTGCACATGGGCCATGTAAGACACCCTGGGGAGCTGTGTTTTCGGTCTCAGTTTACTTGGCAGAGCCAGCAGCCCTGCTGGGAGGTTTTATGGCCGCCTCTCTACAGAGGAGCAAGCTGAAGCACAGCAGCACTCAGCTACTGCTCGGAATTCTCAGCCATCCTTCTGCTGCCTGGGCGCGCCCTCTGCATCCCCAGGCTAATTTTCAAGGGACAGAAGTTTCCACTGTTGCTGGTGCTCACCCAACTCCCACCCACAATGAAGCTGTGGCACCCTCACAGGCCACAGGCCATGGCTAATTGCTCCCTCACCTCCATGGGAAGAACTATAAAGTGTCCTCTCCAAAATGGTGACTGTCATTTCCCCCAGCCTAACGGCAAGGCACCCATTAACGTGTCCCAACCAGTTCCCCCCAGCCGCGTCCCTGTGCAGTGCCTGTGCAGGCACACTTCTATTGCACGCACGCACTGCCGGCTGCAATTCTGAGCTTTTCCAGGGTGTGAGCCCTGGTGCCAGGAGGCGGGGAGGAGGGGGTGTCCAGGGTCAGTGCCCCCCAAACCTGGCATCCTATAAACAACCTGGTCATCCTGGATTTGCTGGCGCAGCAAAGAAGATTCTTGTAAGCACACAGTTGCCTGTGGACAGGGGGATGATCTCAAACCGCTCCTAGTTCCTGGGCCGGCAGCCAGCTTCCTTGGATGGTCAGAGGTGAAATTTGAATGCTGGTGAATGGAGAGCGGAAGCTCAGCAAGGCTGAGTTAAGCCCATTCATGAAAAAGATCTCGTCTCACTTCCTCATTGCCAGGAGTCGTGTGTGGAGGGTGGGTGCGTGCGCTTGTGTGCGAGGGCGGTGGTTACTTTCTGTCTCGCTTCTTCCCCCACCCCTACTCTTTTCTTTTTTCCCTGCTCTCTCTCAAAATCTTAAGTTCATCCTCCGGAAACTGCCAAAGAATATGTAGCTGGTCTGTGGTTTGCCGGAAAAAGAAAGGGACAGATTCATACAAAAGCAGTCCTCTCTTGTCACACATGCATAGAAACACACATGAGAATTCCTGGGCCGCGTGCACCCTGCCCCGGCTGTTCTCCCTGCTCCTCCCATCTGGCTGGGGGCAGTGGAGTCAGCCCAGGGGGAGAGATCATCCCAGTCGAAGGTGGGGTGAGAGGTGGTCAAGGCTGACCCTATGAGGATCTTCTCTGAGGTTTGACACAAGGCTTTCCCTTTGGGGAGAAATTCACTGATACCTAGTTAGGTCCTACCTCGGTGGGGCACATGTGCCTCTGGCAGGCCATGTCTAGTACTAGTGGTAAGGTTCCTGAACTTGTAGAGGGCCACTGTATAGCAAGAAGCTAACCTTCCTCTGCTTATTTGTAAAATGTAGGTGATAATAATAGCAGCCTCCTCCTAGAGTTGTTGGGATGATTAAGATGGGAGGGGGAGGAGGAGATAGGCATATTCACACCTAATGGGTCGGTGCGCACTGTCCGCGGGATGGACACGCTTGAAGCTCTGACTTGGTGGGACAAAGGCAATATACGTAACCTAAACATTTGTACCCCTATAATACGCTGAGATAAAAAAGAAGATGGTGTACGCGAAGGGCGTCCTTAGCGCAGTGTGTAGTAACAGGGATGCCGCGTTGTTCTTGCGGAGCACCTCCGCGGCGGGGAGCACCCCACATCTGGAGGCTGTCTGTCCCTTTTTCAGCAGCACGGTAGACACTACAACTTCACAGAGCTTTTCAAGCCTTGGGAGGGATAGAGGCACCTCCTTTGCCTTTAGAAATGGAAACTGTTGACTACCAAGAAAAATACACACCCAGCTCAGTTTGACCTACTGCTGATTCCCTGGGGCCTCACAGCCATTTGTGTGAGAGAGACTTATCTCAGAAAAGGACATGAAACCAAAGTCCCCAAAATGATTAATTGCAGCAGGAGACTTTAAGCCCCACGTAGCTTTCAGTTGTTACTCTCAGACTCTAGCCAAGATGTGCTTACTGGGCACCCACAGTGATTTCCGAGTAATCTGGGAGGAGGTGCACCTGTCCTCACAGCTGAGGCCCCCTGGGTACGGCAGGTGGAAGGGCACATAGGTACTTTCCCCGCCTGTAGCCAACATCCCCTGAGCAGCTGATGCCCCGTGAAAGTTCATTCTCGCTGATCCTGCACGTTTGTGAAGCCTTGTCATAGCAGCAATCACTCGCGAAGTCCTCCCAGTGAGGGAGGAGGGTCACTGGACATGTATTATCCTCCCCATTTTACAGACAGGAAAACTGGCACCCACAGAGATTCCGTTGGTGGAGTTGGAAGCTGCTGGAATTCTCCAAGCTGCTATCTGCCTCTTAGGCTGTTTCTCCAAGTGGTGCAGATGACACGAAAAGCTATTCTTATCTTCTCTCGTCCTGAGTTATTCTTTGGTGAGTTGGGCAGAAGCTTCTAGCCACCCCGTAAATTCCCTCTCAAAGATCTCCTCCAGGAAATGGGCTGTCCCATATTGCTGCCCTTGGTTTGCCTTGCCCCTGGCTTTGGCCATGCTGTTAACATCCATCGGTGTGTCCGAGAACTTCAGGGAGTGGGCACTTTGAAGCTGCAGATCCCAAGTAGGGATGGATGAGCACCCAGCTAGGGGATCTCTCACTACCTTCATTCTCTTCCCTCTCTCTTCCCCCGTGTCCCCATGCCACCCACCAATAGTGAAAGAGAGGAAACATCTGGTCCGGGCTCAGTGCCTCTGCCCTGTGTTGGTGGGGTCTTGTAGGAAGAGATGGTTGGAGGCCTTGCAACCCTGAAATAAACCAACGGCTCAGCTGCAGTCCTCCCCACCCGCTGTCCTGTCGTCCTCACCCCCTCCTTAAAATCAGCCTTTGCCCTGCCGCCACCCAGCAGACAGCTGCTGCTGCCACTTCCAGAAACTCGAGAGATCCATGACCAAAGTGGCGCTCCAGGATGTCTCTGTTAAGACAACGAAGATGCTGATGGTCACAGGGCCAGGGTGGGATGGCACTGGATACACATCCAAGCCTCCATAAATGAGGTCTTCCTCCAAACCTCCTCTTCTCTCTTCCTTCCCTCTCTATCATAATGAAATATCTTTTACGGAGAATTTGCTTTGTGCCAGGCCCTTACACAAATGATCTCATTTGATCATCATAATGGCCCTGCAAGGTAGGTATCCATCCTTTTCTTGCAGGTGAAATGGAAGCACCCAGAGGTTAAGTGACTTGGCCAAGTTCACACAACTCTTGGGTGGCAGACCTCAGATTCAAACCCTGTCAAACACCAAAGCTCATGTTCTCAGCATTTATACCAAGTTGTCTCTCTGAGTCTTCCTGAATCCTCCCCGCTCCCCACGAGGGAGTGTTCAGACACCAGCTACCGTCTTGTGACAACTGGTTTATCCAACTGGCCTCGTCTTCCTTCACTGGTTTGTTTCAATCCTTTATTCATATGCCAACTAAGAGACTTTACATCTACCACGTAGTCAGCATGTGCTACACACTGAGAAAGAACAAAGTGTTTTAAGCCCCATTCCCAGCCCCTTCTAGAGATGTGGCCATTTAGGAGGCAGAGAACATGAATGTCCCCAGACCCTAGAGGAGAGATCACCTGGCTAGCTCGGGCCTATTCTTGCTTCCTGCGTCCCAGTTCCTTTTGTGGCTTTGGAGGATAAACAACTGGTAGGCACCAAGGGAGAGGGATGCCACGCCATGGTTGTTTGGAGAAGGACAGGCCTTGGGGGCTGTTTGTGAGGCGAGTCCTCGCTGCAGCGGTGGGTCTCCGTGGGCTGCAGGATAGGGCTGGTGACCATCTTCAGCCAACAGAAGAACAGGAGCAAATGTCTGGGGTCAGCTAAGGGGTGTGAATCCAAGAGACACTGAGGAAGGCAGACCCCACGCAGGGGACGCTGTGGCTTAGAGACAGAGAAGAGATTACAGAGGGGTGTTGAGGACTTGCAGGGCAGGCCCCAAGTGGCTGGTGAGGGGCTGGTTTTGATCCTACAGGCCGTGGAGAGGTCATGCTTCAGACAGCGGTCGGGAGGGCATATTTGGAAGAGCAGAGGAAGAAGCGTGAGCTTAGTAGCTGTCCTGTGGCTGCAGCATCTCTGAGGCAGCTGGTGCCACTGTTTCTGGGTGTGACAGGGAGGTTGATGAAGTCCTTGCAGACCCATCTTTGAACCCAAGCGTCACTGATACTAATGCTGTGAGACTTAGTAGGGTTTTTAACTTCTCTGATTCTTGCTCTACTATCTACAGTTCGGGCATAATAATACCTACCCAAAGGGTGGTTGTAAGAATTCAATGAAATACATGTGTCAGGAATTTAACACTGTGCCTAGCACAAGCAAACTCCCCCAGATTGACAACTGTCAACTGGATTGTCCTGTCCTGGTGTCTGGGTGTCTGAGCCAGATTACTAAATGGTTGGAAAGTATGAAAACGTCCAGCACCCAATGTGACTGGGTTCTCACCAACTCTCTTCATTCCTAAGAGAACACCCAAGAAAATGTCTCTGTCTTTAGTATCATTGAGCTGGGGGTGAGGCAATCTTCCCTCCAGCAACAGAGGCCCCTCAGGCAACATAACCAATAGTCAGCTTCGTGCTAGAACGCCGCACAGTGCTGGACACACACACAAACACACACACACACACACACACATAGCATGAAAAATAACTTGACATGATGAATGAAGCCCTGACATGTGTGGAAAGGGAACATTCATCAAGGACATACCATGAGTGGCTGGTACGTACGTTGGACCTTGAGATGCACCTTTTTCCCATCTACTGCACCCCAGGAATTTGGAAAAGAGGGGAATACCACTGCTCTAGGAGAGTGCAATCATGAAATGGAGCACGGTGCACAGGGGCAGAGCCTGCCATCCGCTGCAAAAGAGCACAACTCTCTAGGCTTCTGCCTCCCCTGGGGCTTCCTGAAGGGCGAGCTATAGAAAAGATGGTCAGTCCTAAGAGGGAGGGAGGTCAGCAACAGACGAGCAAGAGAGGGAGTCCTAGAGAAAACCAGAGCACCTGCCTGGAGGAAGAGGACCCTGGGCCTCAAGGCACCTGTGAGTTTCTGTGGAGATGACACATCAGATGATCACTGCCTGATGTCAGCAGGCATTTTAATTTCCAACTGTCTTCTGCGTTTTCACTCTGTACTCAACAAGCAACTGTATGACTAATCTGGCTCCCCGAGTACTTGGTCCCCGGGGAGAAAATGGATGTCGGCCCCTCAGTAGTTCCATTCAGACGTCCACAGCTGGCTGGGAGGGCAAGTCGGCACCCCCATAACAGTCCCCTTCTCCCTGGGCCACTGCACAGACCCAGCGTTTGAGCAATAGGACAGAGGGTCCCTGGCTGGCCGAAGTCACCCCACGATCAGCTGGTCCTCCCGGGAAGCTTCAAGCCCCTTCCTGCAGAGCTTTTGGACTGAACCTGTCTATTTCAAAGTCCCTAGAATACATCAAAGCCCTGCAAGTTAGGTAGGTATTATTATGCCCATTTTTATAAGCAAGGAAATAAAGATTCCAAAGGGTTAATTAACTTGCCCAAAGCCATTTAATTTAATAAATCAGCCCAGATTCCAAACCTGTTCTGACTGCAAAGTCCGTCTTCTTTCCTTTCCTTCATGTGGTCCCTGAGTGAAGGCCTTTCCTCTCCGGTGTGCCTTTGTGGAAGGAGTTTGTTCGGTGGGTAAGGTAGGGGAGAGGGATGGGAACAGTCCCGCCTGAAGCTCTCCTCTGTGGCTGAGTATGTGGTTTGAAATCTCCGTTGCCTTCTTCCCTTCCAATAGCAGGGTCGGGGAGGCACCCAGGGCTCCTGCTACCTCCAGCTCCCTCTGCAGCTGCCTTGAGGAGAGTGGAGAGACAAGGACCGGAGCCTTCCTTCCCTTCGCTGCCTGTGGCCTCCACACCTTCTGTCCCCAGCCCCCAGGCCCTCCCATGTGGGGGAATGACTGGTGAGCCTGACTCCAAGCCAAGACAGGGTTAGTATCTCATCCCTTTCTCCCAAGTATATAACCCTGTTTTAACAATCCACTCATTCATTCCATTTCCACCTTAAGACACAGAACGCCACCAAGCCATTGAAGTTGCCGTGTTTCTCTCCAGAATCCTACTGAACCTCCTATTGAACCCTCAGAAGTTACCTTTCAAAATAGTTTTGCTGTTCATGGATATGCCTTTAAGTAATGTAACACTCTTTTCTTAAACAGTCAGGATAGGCTGGGCACCGTGTCTCAAGCTTGTAATCCCAGAACTTTGGGAGACTAAGGTGGGAGAATGGTTTGAAGCCAGGAGTTTGAGACCAGCCTGAAAAACATAGTGAGACCCCCCCCAAAAAAATTAGAAAATTTAAAAAATTAGCCTGGGGTAGTGGCACACTCCTGTACTCCCAGCTACTCAGGAGGCTGAGGCAGAAGGATCACTTGAGCCCAGGAGTTCAAGGTTATAGTAAGCTATGATCATGCCACATTTTACTAAAAGGAAAAAAACCCAACTACTGGGATTTTTATTGCAAAGTCACTGAATCTAACCATAAATCAAAATGAGGAGCATTTACAGTGATACACTACTGACTCTTCCTATCCAGAATCATGGCTTGTGGCTTCATTTCATTTAGGCACTCCAGATGGGGTTTGAGAATATTTTAAATTTTTCCTCATAGAAGTTTGGTACATCTCTTAAATATTCCTAGGTAGCCTATTTTTTATTACCCTTGTGTTATCTCTTTTTTTGGTTAAATTTTCTGGGTTTTGGTGATGCACAAAAATTAACTTTTGAGTAGTGACCTTTTATCTGACAACTTTAATAAATTTTCCTATTCATCCTAGTAATTTGACTGAACGCTACTGTAGGTTATCTGTTTCTTTCCTTTTTATTCCTTGTAATTTTCATTTCTCTTTCTTTCACATTATACTAGCTAGAACTTCCAGCAGCATTGAATAAAGCATTGACAGCAAATAGCCTTAGCCTGTTACTGATCTCAAGGGGAGATTTTTTTAATATTTTACTACTGAATATACAGTTACTGTAACTGTGAATGTATGTGCGTATGTGAGTGCATGTGTGTATCCACATGCGTGTGCTATGAAACCCTTATCAGGTCAAGCAAGTCACCTTTGATTCCTAGTTGGGCAGGAGTTGCTATCATAAGCAAATATTGAATGTTATCAAATGCCTTTTACTTCCACTGGGATGATCATACGGTTTTTCTTCTCTTAATGAATTCTTAAGTGGTGAGCCACGTTTACAGGTAAAATGCACACTGGGTGTTGGGCACACTTACAACCCTGACTCAAGCATGACAAAAGCAATCCATGTAACCAAAAACATGTAATATATCGAAATAAAAAAAAAAGAAATCCCAAAGAGACCTATGCCCCTTCCACCTTGTGGGGACAGAGCCAGAAGGTGCCATCTGTGAAGTAGGAAGTGGGCCCTCGCCAGACACTGAATCTGCTGGCATCTTGCCCTTGGATTTCCCAGCCTCCAGACTGTGAGAAATAAATTTCTGTTGTTTATAAGCAAAAAAAAGAAAGAAAGAAAATGTTAAGCCACCTCAGCATTCTTGAAATAAATCTAACTTGGTCATAGTTGATTATCTTTAATACATAGCTAGTGTCAATATGTTAATGTGTTTAGGAGTTTTGCATCTATGTTTATTAGTAAAATGCTTGTGTGATTTTTTTTCTCCTACAACTATGTCAGATTTCAGTATCAAGGTTATACAGGCCTCATAAAATGACTTAGAATGTGTTTCCTTTTATTCTACTCTATAGAAGAATTTAAATAATATTGGAATTATCTTTTTCTTTAATGTTTGACATATCTTGCCTATAAAATCATCTGAGATTGCTATCTTTTTTGTTGGGAGATTAAGTGGTTCATTACCCAAATCTAATTGTTTTATTATAAATGGTTATATTCAGGATTTCCATTTCCTCTTGAACCACTTTGGCAATTGATGTCATGCTAGCAATTTGTTCTTTTCATGTAAGTTTTCAAATGTATTGGCAATGAGTGGCATGTTATTTTCTCATTATATTTTAATTCCTGCTGCATCAGTAGTATATTAATTTCCTAGGGCTCCTGGAACAAAGCACCAGAAACTGGGTGGCTTGAAACAGAAATGTGTTGTCTCACAGTTCTAGAGGCTAGAAATTCAAAGTGAAGGTGTTGTCAGTGTTGCTTCCCCTGAGAGCTCTGATTTGTCCCACGCCTCTGTCCTAGCTTCCAGTGCTGGCCAGCAGTCTCGGGCGTTCCTTGGCTCGTAGATGCATCACGCCCATCTCTGCCCTCGTCTTCACACGGTGCTCTCCCTCGTCTACGTCTGGTCTCTTCTCACAAGGACACCAGTTGTATGAGGTTGAGCCCTCCCTACTGACCTCATCTTAACTTGAGTACAGCTGCAAAGACCCTGTTTCTAAATGAGGCTACATTCACAGGTGCTGAGGGTTAGGAACTCTACTTGTCTTTTGAGGAGACACAGTTCAATCTGTGGGAAGTAGCTAAATCCTCTTTCTCATTTCTAATATTGCTATTTTTACTTTTCTCTTGATCTTGCTGGCAGTTGTCAATTGCATTCATCTGTTTAAAGAAGCATCTTTTGCAGCTGTGGGTGAAATTGGGGAAAAATTAAAAAATAAAGAAGTATCTTTCAGCTTCGTTAATTTTATCTTTTTTCTTATTTCATTAATGCCGCTCTTTATTAATTCATCCCTTCTACTTTTTAAAAGATTATTCATTTGTTTGTTCTAATTTCTTAATGTGGATGTTTACCTTGCTGCTATTCAGACATCCTTTCTTTCTAATATCTAAGCATATACATTATATATTTTCTTCTAATCATCTTAAACCACTTTGCTTTGTTCCAGGAGCCCTAGGAAATTAATATACTACTGATGCAGCAGGAATTAAAATATAATGAGAAAACCACTGTTTTAACTTTATTCCCTAAATTTTAATATGCAATATTATCCTTATCAGTGAATATTAAATATTTTCTCATTTCCATTATGATTTCTTCTTTGACCTTGGAGTTATTTAGAAGCATGTCTTTAATTTCCAAACATAGGAGTAATTATTTTTAGTCATCTTTTTGTTATTGATTTCATAATTCCTTTGTAGTCAAAATATAATCTGTAAGATACTGGTTGGAATTTGTTGAGACATGCTTTCTGGCATACTCAGTAGATAATTTTCTTAAACATTCCAAGTATACTTGAAAATAATGTGTCTTTTCCATTTATTGGGTACAGAATTCAATACACATCCATTAGATCAAGCTTGTTAATTGCATTGTTCAAATCTTTTAAATTATTTGATTTTTCTGTTGCTTGATCTATCAGATATTGAGAAAATATATTAAAGCTTCCCACTATGGTATAGATTTGTCAATGTCTCCTTGTGGTTCTTACAATTTTATTTTATATATTTTGAAGCTACGTCACTGATTACTTGCAAGTTTAAGACTGTTTCATTCTTCCGGTGAGTTTAACCTTTTATCATTATGTAGTGTCTCTCTTGATGTCTAATAGGGCTTTTTGCCTTATAGTAAAATTTGCCTTCTGTTAATACAATTATTCAACTTCCTCTTATATTACTCTCCATCAGGTATATCTTTTTCTATGCTTTTGTCTTCAATATTTCAATGTCTCTATATTTTAGTTATTTATTCAAACAGAATTAATTAAATAGACTCTTAAAAAGAGAATAAATTAAATTTTTAGATCCATATTTGCCCTTTCACAGAAGAGTTTATTTCATAGTTACTTTATACTTATAAATTTACATGTGTAGTGATTACTGACATAATTGGGTTTATTTCTATCATATTGTTCTTTGTTTCTTCCCCTTCTTTTTTGCCTTTTTATTTTTTGCTTGTTTAAAAAATTTTTATTCCATTTTTCCTTTTGCTACTTTGGAAGTTACATACTTCCATTTCTATTCTTTCGGTGACTATTTAACTCAAAGCTAAAGTTAATAGTTTTACTCATCAATACAAGGATCTCAGCATGTTTCAGCTGTGTTTACACCCTACTCCAACTTTTTGGCTTTTTTGGTCTATTGTAGTTCTACCTGTTTTTAACCACCCCCCCAGTTACTCATTATTATTATTGCTTTGTTCTATATTTAGATTTGTCATGCATTTATATTCTCTTTCTGTAGCCATTCCTTCTGCTGGCATCTCAGTTCTTCCCTCTGGAATCATTCTTTCTTCCTGAAATATATCCCAGTCTAGAAATTCCTTTAGTAAGTAACTGTTGGTGGTAAACTCAGCTAGTTTTTATTTGTTGGAAATATCTTTATTTTATCCATGTTTTTGAAAGATTGCTTTGCTGGTTGTATACATCTAGATTGAGAGGTATTTTCTCTCCATTATCCAAGGCCATTCGCTATATAAACATCCTTACAAACGTAGTCCAGGACAAAAGGCTGTCCATGCTCCTCTTCGCAAGGCATGCGGAAACATGAGACACCCGCGGAAAACTGTCTCCTAACAATTCCAGATT
Organism: Lepilemur ruficaudatus; assembly: GCA_963574885.1. NCBI lineage: Eukaryota > Metazoa > Chordata > Mammalia > Primates > Lepilemuridae > Lepilemur > Lepilemur ruficaudatus. Next base: position 24,234 of record CAUYRT010001480.1, read on the forward strand.
GAAAAGTTAAAAGAAGCTAAAGAAAACAAATGGAAATCCGAGGAAAGGTGTTTCTACCTCTATATAAAAATGATAAATTGAATTACAGAGAAGTTAAGGGATTTGACTACGTCACGTCAGTGAGAAGAGTCAGAACTAAAACATGCAAGTTACCTAAAGCTCCAGGCTGGTCCCTGCTCTTTGTCCACAGAGGCCCAGCTCCAAACCTCCATGCTTCTGCATCAGACTAACTGCCGGGCCAGAGAGGGCCTCTCTGATGCAGCATCCTTGTTCTTAAAGAAATATTTCCTCCAAAACCCATTAAATTGTCTTCCAACAACACAATAATCGCTTTCCTTGTAATTCAATAAAAATAAATGTTGCCTCACATGTATAACTGTGTCTGTATGGATTTTAGGGTATTGTGTTTAAAAATTAAGAATATCTCCCCAAATCCAGATCAATAAGGCTGTGGTACTGAACTGATAATCTAACCTAAATCTCTCCTGCTGTATTTCCTGTTGTCCTGTCTTCAGAGCATAGAAACTCTCTTCCCTGTGAAGTGCCTTCTAGACTCAAAATGCTTAAAACCACCACTTCTGAAAAAAACTCTGAAATTTGTTGCTAAAGGAGAAAAAAAGGAAAAGCTTAAAATGTTTCATGGGGAAAAGGAACAGGGAATAAAATGAGCTAGAGCTGACCAGGGACCATCCTTCTTCTCCAAAGGTCAATCAAGGGGTCAAAAGGGCCCATGACACGCCCTCCGAAAATGGGCGCTACACCCAGGCCTGCAAGGACACTCAGCTTCCTTCCTTCCTCCATGGCAACATCAGCCTGGAAGCTGGAAAGTGGACCTCAAGTTTACATGGCTCAGAGTGAGGCCTCTGGCCAGGGCAATGCTTCTCAAACGTTAGTGAGCATCAGCGCCACCTGGGCACTGCTCGCAGAGACTCTGGCTCAGCAAGTCTGGGGTGGGCCACGTCCTGGGCATGAGCTCAGGATAGCGTAGACCAGGGCATGAACACCCTTATCTTCATAGCCTCAGATTCCAGCACTCGGTAGGTATCATGAGTGAGTGCTTGAGTTGGGAGCTGCTTTATTTTACCTCGTGTAGTCTCAATTTCCTCATCTGGATAAGAGTCCACCATTTAAAAAAAGTATTATGGGAAGGGGCTGAGTATTTCCAGTACTAAACCAAGAAATGCGCCCAGAAGACCTCTTTCCAGGCTGCTGCTGATTGTCTCACTGCCTCTTGGGCCTGCCAGCCTTGAACAAAAGGAGAACTGAGAAATGAAGGAGAAGTGAAGAAGAAACAGGAGGGCAACTGGAAGCGGCAAGCCACCCACATCAGAAGCCTTGAAGACAGAAAAGAGAACCGAGCCTGGAAGTTGGCAGAGGTCATGGGGACAGAGCCCATGTCCGGTGGAGCCTAAGGAGGGGCAGGATGGGAGAGTCAGGCCCAGGTTCATGAGCAGGAGAGACCTGAGGCCAGCGGTCCGAGGCTGAGCAGACAGACGGCAGCACCCAGCCAGCTCTGCCCACCCACCCCGCAGCCTGGGCTGCCTCAGCAGGCTCCTCCCTGTTTGCAGCTGCTCCGGGAGACCTTCTCCTGGGAAACGGCTGCTGCCGTTCCCTTCCTGATGGAGCTGCCTGCACGTCCCCCCAGCCTGCTACCTGTCCAGTCCTGCGGGCATGGGAAGGCCACAGGGTGAGACACACACACACACACACTCACACACACACACATTGGCAGAGTCCTCTCTCTTCCTCCTTCCCTCTCTGCTTCTCTTTCTTCCTTCCCCCACCAACATCCTCAGTAATGGCCCCAGCTGGTTGGCCACCCCCCCCCCCAGCCAGCCTCCCCATCCCCAGCACCTACACTGCAAACACCTGAGACTTCGTATTCCCAGGGGGGGCTGTCCCCAGGGTGAGGACCAAGGCCGACCTAACATCACCCATCACGACAGTGGGGGAGGGGTGACAGCTCCATAGACTGCAATTGATTTGCTGCTCCTTAGAGGACCCAAAACTTTTTTTAAAAAAATAAATGCAGAAAGGCCCCAACTCCTGATTGGCTAGTGGTGGGACTCTGGAATTCCTCAGTTACCGTATATGCTCACATATGAGATGCTGCAGCAAAAGAAGGGTATCCCATTTTCTGAGCCGTGGTAAAATAGGACATTTATTTCCCCACTAGGGTCTCGGCTCCCATCCAGTTTCCACCCCGCAGGTTGATGACTACCCTGGCAACCCCAGTTTGCAGGCCCATCTGGGCTGGAAACTAAGGCTGAACTGTGCGAGTGACAGGAGGGAGAACAAGGATGTCTCTGAGGCTTCTCCCTGGGGCTCGCTCATCTTCTAAATGCTCACTAGCGCTTTTCCTGGGCCTCACATAGGCGAGTCTATACGGCATTTCCTGTGAGGAATGCGCTATTAACAATCTGCTACCTTTCTGGATTGGGAAGGGGATTAGAGTGATCTTACAGTTGATCGATTCTCCCTGCTGCCTGGAGCACTCCTCCCCCACACGCTGCCCACCCCACCCAGAGACCCTCCTCAGCCCTGGGACCTCACAGCTAGCCTCACAGTCTTGCACCCCCACCCTGGCCGGGAGGCAGAAATAGAGGAGCCGAGGACAGGGGTAGGGAAAGAAGGAAGCCCGAGAGTATCCGAATGTGTGTTCCAGTTACGTTCCAAAGGCAAATGGAAAGGAAAACAGAAAAAATTAAAGTTAGGTAACCACTGTTTTGGATTATCCATGCTTCTGCAACCCTGCATTCCTGCAGGTAAACTCCCGTTGCAAGAGGTGAGAGGTGGAGGGCCCAGACAGAGACTATCACCACCTGCCCTGTTTATTTGTCAGGAGACAAGTCTAAGGATCAGAGAGGTTCGTGACCTGACTAAGGTCACACAGACAGTTCCTAACAGATCCAGGAATGGAAGTCAGGTCTCCATACCCCATCCTTGCTTTTTATTCACACACGTGTGAGTGCTTCTTGGCTGTCTCTTCCTTCCATCAGCCCAAGGGTTAAACCAGTGGGGAGGGTGACAGGATAAGGACTCCGATAGGTGGGCTGTCCATGATAGAAAAAAGAAGCTACCAATTGCTCTAGTCTAGGTGCCACATGCAGGCCCCTTTGAGAGCAGCGACAGTCCCATGACGACATTTGTTTGCACAGACCCAGAGCAACTGGGGGAACTGAAATTTGATCTTTTTCCTAATTTCTTTTTTATTTTTCCCCTCCTACATGGCATGAAAGAGCCAGTGAAAACTACAGCCAGACATACTTAATCATTGAGAAACACCGAAGAGGGAGGTGCCCATCTTGCTTGGTGATCCCGGGAGCTGGGGAGCAACAACGCCATCAGCTTTTCCTCCTTGCTCCCACGCCCCAGTGTCAGATGCAAGCAAGGACCTCCCTGTTCATCTCTAAGTGCATCTGCATACATGCGGTATACACGCACACGGATTCTCGCATGGGGGAGACTTGCCTGTTTCTGTGTGTGTGTGTGTGCATGTTCTTCCACACACACCCGCTTCCTCTTCTGCTGCTCAAGGCCACAATCCTCTGAGAGTCCAGCACAAGGTTTCCATTAGTGAAGCACATTTTTGTGCTATGGATGTTGAACTAGGGGGGAAAGAAAGCAGACTGTTGTCCGTGATGGATGGGTTTTCGAGAGGACTTCCCAGGGTGGTCCTTCGGGGGCTGGGGTGGAGGCATGCCGGACACAGGGCTCATAGCAGTCCCTGTCGTGGTGTGATGTCTGTGTCAGGGTCTGCCTGCTCTGCCAACGCGCGGGCTCCGCACCTCCATTCACTCCTGCGCTTCCCCCAACAGCCCTCACTTCCAGTTTCCCTCAGTTCAAAAATACTTTGTTCTCCCCTTAGAATGAAAAGTGATATGTCCTGTGTGCTTGTTCTTGACTGTGGATGTGGCAGCCCCTAATAGGAAGGCATGGTTTGGGGACCAGAGTTCATGAAACATCACCCATTATTCCTGTGTTTTAACAAGACTCTCTCTGAAGAATGCTGAAATTTTCACAAAGTTTGTAAGCATGATTTTCCAGAACCCTCACCCTTATGGGCGTATGCAGACAGAATGAGGGACTAGGAGGGTGAACCAAAGGCTCACTCTGGATTCTCAACAGCTTGCACAATGCCTCAAACACAATGAGCATGTGCTGGATGAATGAATAATAAAAATAGCTAGGATTCTATGCAAACTTAGTTTATAAATCCCTTTCCCTTGGCTCAGTTAACTTCACCTCATTTTTTTAAAGAAGAGGGAAATGAGCCTCCAGGAGCTTGAGTGACTTGTCACATGACCAGGAAGTGGCAGCATGGGGAAGCGAATCCAGTCCCCTGATTCCAAGCTCTATGATGTTTTCATCTTGTCACACTGTTGGGGGAACCTAGAACCCCTGTCCTAAAAAGGGCCGCTGCCATCAGGGTGCTTTCAACCTGGCTGGGGAGTTGGAAGCTGCAGAGGAAATGATAGGGAACAACCGGGGGAAGTGGGTGCTAGTCACACGACACAGGAATGCTTTGGGGACTGGGGACGGACAGCCCCTGAAGACAGGAATGAATTGGGGCCATTATACCAGTTCAATGAGGAGAAAGTGGAAGGGCCATAAAGAAATGCAGCAGTTCACCCAAGGTCAAATCAGGGAGAACAAAAGCAAGTTAATCAAATCCTTAATCTAGTTGAAGGGTTTTCAAAGGGCTTTTGGGGCTAGGTGGAATGACAGACTAGAGGCTCAGACCTCCAAGGAAGGGCCTACAGATCAGTCCCCTATCCTTGCCTTTTCTTCAAAGGAACAAAAGAGAGTCCTTTCTGCCGCTGGAGCAGAATATCTCAAAGCAAGTTGCATGGGATGGGATGCTGCCGCCTCAAAAGTTTTATAAAAAAAAAAAAAAAAAAAAGAGTTCCCAGAATAAGCAAGTTTCAAAGTTACTTTATACTGTCTAAGTCTTGGAAATGTACATATTAAAGGTTCTGAGAAGTCATGTAGGCAAAACAAAAAGTAAAACAAAGCAAAAAAAAAAAACTCAAATTAGGAAAAAAAATTCAAAAAATAGAAAAGAAACCCCTTTATTTAACCCAATGTTATTTTTCTAGGTAACTCCTCCCCAATTCCCAAGGAAAGCCTTTTAACAACACCAGGAACTAAGTACTCTGAGGAACACACTTTGGGAAACAATGCCCAGAGCCCTCCAATACTGTAGCAATGGGTTTTGGTAGGTAGTGAGCCTCCTGGCCCTGGGGATGACGAGCAAAATTTGGATGCCTTCAGCTGAGCGGGAGATTACTTTGGACAGATGATGGAAGGAGATGGCCTCTTAGGCCTCCTCCCATTGGGGTTTCCCTAACTGACCAGTACAGCCATGTCTCCTCTCCTACCCTGGCCCTAGGCTGAGCTAGAGTGCTCACTCCCCTCTCTGCGGGATCCGCTAGCATATGAGAAGGAAACTTTCATCTGTGATGGCTTTTAGGAACCATCCTATAAACTGACTTTCCAAGGATCTTCCAGCTCTTAGATCCTCCAGTCAGACATAAAAATGAATGTGTATTTTCCCTCCTTCTGGAAGGAATCTCAGTGCCCCCAGTGCATCACACATATGCACCTTCACGTGCCTGCTGAACACACGGCACGCCTCCCTCAGAGTGCTGCCAGACACTGTCTCACCCACCCATGATGCGCCCCGTGCCTAGCAGGGAGCTTGAATATAAAAAGTAGGTGCATAAAAAGCATGAGCTGAACTGAATGCACGCTGCCACTTGTGGGTTATTCTAACATTCTTTTCTCTCTTCACCCAACCAACCCCCTGGCAGAGACTGTGTCTAGAGCCTCCCAAAGAACAGGGTTTTGGAGGGGCTGAGGTCCTACTACCATAAAAGTCAAATATGCCAAGCCTAGCTCACCGCTCCCTTGCTCCCCACTTCAACCCCGCCCCAGCCCTGTGATCTCCTAGAGGCCCACGATGAACCCCCTCTTTGGCAGCAACACTCTCCCCTCTCCCCCGTTCTCCCACCGTTTCCCTTTTCATCTTCATCCTTCCCTGTCCACGTTCTTTCCTCTCCTCCTTCAGTCTTTTCCAATTCCTCTCCCTACTTGTTTGAACCCTCTCCCCCAGCTGGGGCTTCCCATCTACTGAGCTGTCGGTTTGCTCTGGCCAAGCAGCTTGCTCCAGCCAAGCAGCTCGCTCCGAGGAACCTCTGCCCGGCTGTCCCTCTGCCCATCCCGTCCCTCCAGCTGCCTGATTCGGGATGATCTGATGGAGAAATGTATGTGTAGGGCCAGTGTCTTCAAGGGACTCCCTTGGCCGGCTGTCTGGGTTGAAAAGCACATTCGGAGAATTTCTGCGTTCCGTGGGGGCAGCACATCTGACAGCACCCTCAGCCACTTGGCAATTGGCTCCGCTGCCCAGAAGAGAATGCAAGTTTGCAGGGTACAGGTCTGGAAGGTGTCTTGGTGCTCTTGTTAGGGAGATGGTGTTCCACTCCACGTCCCTAAAACAGTTTAGTTTCCCTAAAAGACTCAGGCTTGGCTTGGAAAATCCAGATGTGTGTTGAGATGAAGTAGCGAGAAGGGAGGGGGGCTCAGGCCCAGGGAAAAGGTCACGACCTGCTAAATACACAGGCAAAAGGGGCCCCACAGCCTGGGTCCCCAGGTGAAAGAGCAGGAAACGGGAATGTCTCTGGGTCCTGACATGTGGTTATAATGATCACAGACCCCTTAGGCTCAAAAGGACCTCAGAGGTCACCTCCATCCTCCCGCTTCCGGGCAGGGCTGTATCTAAATTAGTCAAGATGTACAGGCCGCTCTGTTCTTAAAGGTCCCTGGAAGGAAAAATGGGCTCCTTTTCACTGCGTATGAGGCTCAGCAATCCTGGTGTTGACCTTTTCCAGACCTCCCAGAAAGGTCACAGTTTACAAAAGCTGCATCAGAAATCGCTTTGTGACTTGGCTGGATACCCGGACTCCTGGGTCTTCGGTCAATAGTGCATCGTGATCACCAGTCTCACAGGCAAGGAAGCTCTCGCCACCAGCTCCTGGCTGCTGTTCAGGTCTGTGCCCATCTCTAGGTGTGTGCAGAGGGGTCGGCAAGGGGCTTGGCTCGTGGTGAGTGCTATGCACGTGGTAGATGTCATTAGAGTTGCTGTTGTGGTGGCAGCTTTCGGTGGAGATGGAAATGAGTTACTCATCCATGTCCTTCTTGAGAGTGCCTGCTGCCTACGATGCTATCCTAAAGGCAGAGAGGGGATTTGGGTAAGTGTCATTTCTGGGGTGTCTTCCCGGATCTGCCTCCCACTCTGCCTTTCTAGCCAGCGTATGCCTCTCCACCCTGTGTGTCCCCATAATCACATTCGCTGGCCTTTTGGAAGGGGCAGTGGTGTGGTGCAGAGTCGTGGCCACAGGCTCTGCATAGGGTAGTCGTAGAACGCATTATCTGGCCAGGATGCTTTTAGGCACAAACCAGGATTTTCCCAGGTAAAGTGGCACCCTGATCACCTAGCCCTGGGTTTGAATCAAGTCTCTACAACTAGTTCCCTGGCTGACTCTGAGCAGTTTAGTTCATGTTTTAGGCTCAGGTTCCTTATTGGCAAAACCTACCAAGGTAAAATATCTACCCCCTAGGGCAGACGATCTCAGCCTTTAAGCACATGCGAGGTCTCTGGGGTGTTTGTCAAAAATGAAGATCTCAACCTAACCTTGGGAAACTCTGATCCAATGGGTCATAGGTGTGGCCTAGGAGTCTGCATTCCAACAATCACCTGGGGGGGCTCTGAGACGTGGTCTGGGGCCAGCCCTTCAGAAACATTCCTTTGTGTCACGGTAAAGACCATGAAAATAACCTGAGTAGAGCCCCTAGCACAGAGGGGGGTGTGCCTGTAGTGGAGTCGGTCCCTGGGCCCAGCTGTGACAATGTGTTGATATGCAGACGAGAAACAGCTGCAATCCGGGCCACAGCTGCACAACGCCCCATTCCTGCTGCTCACCTTCCTGGCCCATCCCCAAGCTCAGCTTGCAGGACCTGGGGTGGAATGCAAGTTTGCTGAGAAATCTGGCTGAGAGATCTGGCCGTTAAATGTGTTTCATTCTGAAACGACTCTGAGTGAATACTGAAAGTAAAACTCAAAACCACTCACTTCCTCCTGCTTCCTTCCCTCAAGTGCTGAGTTCAGCTCAGCCACTCCTGTCTTTGGGGCCTTCTCCTGCCTCACCCTTCCCAGCCCAAACCCTGCACCCCACTGCAGGTTGTGCCTCTGCCCCCACCCCTGGCATTGCCTCAGGACTCTGTTCCTGCCCCGCACCCCCCACGCAGAAGTCAAAGGCTGGTATCCGTGGGGGACACACGCCCTTCGAGCAGAGCAGACACACCAGCCTTCTTTTTAACCCTGACTCCTTTTCATGTCTTGACTCCTTTTATTAAATAAGAACAAGTTATGCCATTGTAAAAATTTATCCAAGACATATATAATGGCCAAAGCTTCTGAGCTGCGATAAAGCATAATATAGCACTGCATTGGTACCATCAAGTCAAGAACACAAAATCATAACATTTAAAATTATATGTTTTACTATAAAAGCAATATGCATGTTCACAGCAAACACTCAAACACCACGGAAATGTAAGACACAGTTCTTAGAATCCCATTCTCCAAAACTCACTTCTTTTAATAGCTCAGGGGTTTTTTCTAATGCCATGCTGTAGCCAGTCTCTGCAATAGGGCTGCTGTTGAGAGTTTAACTTGTCCAACGTCACTCAGCTGGGAAGTAGCAGAGCCACTTCATGGCGTCTCCAGAGGGAGCGCAAACCACCTGCTCCTGTGGAAAGAGGCAGCTGGGGTCCAACACACTGAGGGGCAGGGGCACTGCCCAGCGTGTTCACACTTGCCTGGGAGGCAGGAATAGCCTCAGCAAACACAGTCTGTCCAGGAGCCCAGCCTCATGGCTGGAATGAAATATTGTAAGCTGAAATGCAATTTAGGGGTCACTGAGTCACACCTCTTACTTTTATAGGTACGGAAACTGAGATGCAGAAAACCAGTGTCAAATAGGCCAGCAATCTTCAGACTGGGCTATGGGAAGACTTCCCAAGACACATGCCAGCCCAGACAGTTCAAAGGTGCGCATTCCCAGCCTCAGCTTCCACGGGGGCCGCTCCCGTCTGGATCTGCCTGCCTTCCCTCTTCACAGTTGCTCTTCTCGCACTTTGCAGGAAAAAATTGCACTTCTCATTTGTCCTGCAGCTCACTATGTCCCAGGTATAAACACTCTGGGGCACCAAACACGCGGCTAAACGGAAAATCCTGGCATCGGGAGATTTCTTTACTCAAGGCTCTGGTCTTACGCATATTTGTTTTAAGGTTGAAGCTCCATGGTAGAAGTGGCGGTGGTTGGGTCTGTCACAGATACACTAAATTCAAGCACAGTACAGAACAGGGGCAGGAGTGATGACAATTTTTATTTAACAATTTCACTTCTTTCCTCCTACAAAAGTCAAAAAGGGCCTTGCCCCAAGGGGAGACCTATGAGAGCACAGCAGAGGTTGTCACCTTACAGCATCCAGGAGACGGACTCATAGCAAGTCCGTGCCTTTCCTGTCAATCTACCTTGAAATCAGAATTCAGAGAGGAGATGGCCTCTCGGGACATGTGCTAGCACTTCCCTGCACACCTATGCGAGCGACTGCGTCACGCTCCATCATTTCCGGGTGATTTCAGCTCCTAGCTCACTGTCGTTCTCTCCAGCCCTATCCTTTAAGTCTTGAAGTTAAAATACAGTAAACATGCTTCTCTGAACAGCTCTTTTCCAATGATCCTGTCCTCTATGCTGTCGCAGTCACCTGTCCACTCTTTAATTTCACCGCTTGCCTTCCCGGCTTACTCCTCTAGAACCTCAATTCCAATAATCCTTGGACCCCACCAGATCCTCCCACCCACTGATGTTACCTCTTCTTCACTGGCCCCACTCTCTCTCCCCTTCTTATCCACTTCAAATTACGGCCAGTCACTGCGATCACCCCCTCATATACACCCTCAATCCTTACCTCTTTCTTGCTTTATCACAGCAGATAGGAGCTGAGAAGCATAAGGCAGCTGGTGGAGGTACAAGACACTACCAGGAATATGTGAGCATTTCCTGATGCCCCTCAGAAGCACTGGGACTCCTCACAGCTCCAGGGAACAGGGGACTCCAGCCGGTGTTACTGGAAAACAAAAGCAAAGCACACTCCTTGAAGGCCGAGGAATTTGGGGAGCCTTGGCTTACATGAGGATTTATAAGGATGCTAAAATATCCCTGGAGGAAACCCAGCGACTGAGCTTAGCGGCTCCTCTGGTCACAGCCCTTTGTATATCAGCCTTCCTGGAAATCCACCACCATGGCTTGTCATTTCTCAGGACACAGCTCCAAGAGGTAGTGACCCACTTCTCAGTGCTCATCTCACTGTCCTAGAGAAGGATCTGACGGGCTTCCAATGTCATCATCTCACAGGGAAGATCATCTCACAGGTCCCTTCTGGGACCGGGTCTTTTGCCAAGCCATCTCAAAGGAGCCAGACCTCTGGCTTGGGCACCAATCCCTTGGCCAGTTTTCTGTGCCCAGTCAGTATGGCAGAAGTCATAGCACAGGACATGGCCACTGGCTGTGGGAAGAGCTGCCTGTGACAACGGTCACGGTCCTTCAAACATCGTTGTTCACATTGGCTCATAATCCGTCCCGAGAACCAGGTCTCAGTTCCACCTTTCACCAGTGCGGGAACTCTGTGCACCCCGTTCGAGGGAGTTTCACCGGCAGTCCCCAGGGTTTCAGAGACTGACTTGTGATGTCTTGGTCAGACACAAAAAAAGGTACTCGCCTAGCCATGCTGTGATTTCATGTACAAAGCCTGTGAGGAGAGTTTAACAGAAAACTTTGTGGTCTGGTTCCAGCTCCAAGCTTCATTGTCTGAAAAGCATGTTATGTTACAAAGTAGAGGAATATGTGTTCAAATCCTGGTTTAATCTCCTACTAGTTGTGAGACCCCAGGCAGTTTACTTTAGCTCTCTGAACCTCAGTTTTCTTGTCTGTACAATGGGGATAATGATGTCTACCTCTCTGAATCTCAGTGAGGCTTTACTGACTTGTACTGAGCACCCTGCCAGGCAAGTTAATATCAGCACATTTGTTTAGCTCAATCCCCTCCGTATGCATATGCAGAGTCACCAATGAATCTGCAGAAAACATTCTGTTGCTATTTGCTGAAGCTAAAAAGCTTATGAACCACTATTGCTACTTGTCCTAGAGCAGAAGATCTGGGTTTGGGTCTCAGCATTGTACTAAGTGGTGTCGACTTTCAACAGCACCAGTCTCACCTCTCTGCTCTCCATGTCCTTCTCTGTGACACCAGAAACAGAGTGGCTACGTGATCTCTCATATGCTGGCAGCCTAGCATCCGAGGAGTCGAGTGTCCTGATTAATCCAACACTTCCTTTACAGTTAAGACAGCTACCTAGTAACACCCAGAGTTGGCTCCTCCCAGAGTGGAAGTAAGAGGCGGGAGGGACCGCATGAAGGAAATGCAATTGACCACGCTGGGCCAGAGTGACAGGAGTGTCCCTGAGCTGTGTTCAAGTGATGAAGCCATGCTGACCTGTTTCTCTACCCCTCTGGGCTGCCGTTATCAGCCTTTCAGCACACACCTGCCAAAAAGGACCTGCCCATGTGGGAGGCTCCAGGCCTCTCTCCTAACCTGACCCCAAAAGTCAATACAGAATGGCCTTTGTGCAAGGGAAGCATGACCACAAAGAGATCAAGTTGGAAAGCTACAAGACCCACATTCTAGACCCTCTCTACCTTCACAGGTGTGACCTTCAACAAGTCAGCTCCTGCTTCTTCGCCTGTAGAACAAGAATGGCAATGCCTCCTCTGCTGTCACCAGGAGGAAATGGGACAAGACAGAGGATATCCCCTTGGAAACTCTCATGCCCTGTGCGAAGGTTATTTGTTCCTTACCGAGATCATCTTCCCATTTTGTCTGTGGGAGTAACTGGCTGCTACCCAGTGAGTCCTCATTACGTGCCAGGCACTGTGCTCAGCTCTTTGCGTATCATTTTCTCATTTAATTTTCATTTATAACATTATGAGGCAAATAGCCTCATTTTCTAGATGAGGAACTAAAATTAGAAGTTGGTTCACTTGCCCAAAGACTAATAGTTAATAAATGGCTGAGCCAGGACTTTTTTGTAGGTTAATTTTTAAAACCTGTTGGTTCAAAATTCATATTACAGAATTTTGTACGATGAAAAACCTTCCTCACATCCCTGTTCCCAGCACAGCCACCCTACTCAAGAATACCAGGATAAGTCAGTGTCTTATATATCATTCCAAAAATATTCTTCGCATATACATTCTAACATGTATAAATACTCTTTTGTATACCCTTTTATCCCAAACGGTAACATACCATTGACTTGCACTTTGCGTTTATACTTAATAAATCTTTTGAAGGCTATTTCCCTCTCTTCTCTACCTGTACAGGACTTTGAGACTGGATTTTTAAAGGTGTATGCCTTTACCTGAGCCTGTCCCTGAATGACTGCCTTTGGTCAAGGTGGGGGAGGGCAGGGCCATGGGACAGCTGTGCTGGAAAAGAACTTAGAGATCATGCGGTCAGCCTCCTACAGATGCATACGCCGGTACGCAGCGAGGGGGGTGATCCGATTAAACCACCACTGCTGGCATGAGCCCTAGGGACCTTCAAGAGCAGGGTGTGTGATGAGTGTCTACTGTGACGGTGGCCCAGGCCCACAGATGCTGCCAGAGAGGTGGCAGCCGGGCCACAGTGCCTCAGACCAGTGCCCTGGGCCGCAGCCCATCGGGGGAAATCCCGGCTTGGCTTCACTTCCTCTTAGCCAGGAGAAATCTGAGTATGTGCCCTTGGTCCAGACAGTTCGTGTTCTGAAGCACCCTTTCCCAGAGCCTCTGTTCCAGTCTCTTCCTCCTTCCCTGGCCTCACCTTTGCACAGGTCTGATCCAGGGAGACCAGAAGAGCGCTCAGACAGCTGGGCTGGTGTCCAGGGTCATCCTCCGTAGATCCAGGGATCCATTCCACGCTCTGGATCTTGATCCTCCAAATCTCCCCCATTTACCTTGTGAAAAATAAGAAGTTAAAATTGAAAGGAATTTTCACAGCATGAAATTCAAACAAGATTTAAAGCAACGTTTCTTCCTGAAATATTAATAGAAAGATCTGCATTTAGGGGGAACACCTTATATAAATTTTACCAGAAGCTTGAAGGACAGGATTTCCCCTTTGTAACCCCTGAAGGAGTCTAGGATATGAGGAATAGATAGATACCATCTTCCCAGGACGGCTTAGGTACCATGCCACTCAAAGATCAGAGGTGGCCGAAAATTCAGTGGTTTTCAGACTTTTCCGTTTGATCAGTAAAACTTCACAAAAAACTTAAAGACCAGCAGAAGCCTGACAGCTTTGTATTTTGTTAAATAAGGATATATGTATGGATACACAGAGACACGGAAATATTGTTTCACAAAGGAAGGACATTTTAATAACAAAAAATAAGACATATTCTCAGAATAATGAGAATCTTTCAGGGAATATATTCTACCTATATGCATAGTATTTTAAAAAATAAAATGGTATTTTATTTTTCTTTAGACCAGCAAAAATTTCATCAAAGGTCTTCAGAGGTCCATCATAGATCTTCGCTTAGAAGTTACTAAACTTGATGATGTCAAGTAGTCACTCTTAACCAAAGACATTTACTGTCTATTTCTTTAAATTATTCTTAGTCCTTTCCTTCCTCCCTCCTTCCCTCCCTTCCCTCCTTCCCTTCTTCTCACCCTTCCTCCCTCCTTCCCTCTTTCTTTTCTTCCTCTTCTTCCATTTTCTTTCCTTTTCTCCTTCCTTCCTTTCGTTTCTCTTTTCCTTCACAAATATTTACTAAGCATGTGCTATGTTCCAGTCATCCTCATACCATCTTTCCTTCTACAACATATCTTTCTATAATACCGAAGCGCTCGTCCACAGCTGATAAATAAGGAGATTATGTGGTTAGAAAGTGAAAGTTGGGTTGGTTCACATGGAATTTTTCCCAGCAGATAGAGCTGACGCGGCAGGAATAGAATTATAGCCTTCCATAAGAAAGGGAAATGCTCTCAACTCTGCTCTGCTCGAGTAAGAGCCCTTTCAGCTCTATTTTCAGAGCAGTTCAAATGCATGCCTGCACCTGGGGTTCACTCCCCAGAGAGATTCATGCCAGGGAACAGGTCGCACTTCCTCCTATGCCCACCTGGCTCAGAGTCCACTTCCATCCGCACCCATCTCAGCCCCTGCAGCCCGTGGCACCGCTCTGTAGTTTCTTGCAAGTTTTAATATCTCCACAGGCCACTTTTCAACGTGGGGCTGCTTGCCTCGGCCATCCAGGTTTTCTCCCGAGACATCAGTTATTGTTTTGTTACTTCTCTATTACCAAGCTGCATAGGTTTTCGGGCCTGCCCGGCCCTATTATCTTTAGCCTGTCATTTTTAGTGTGCAATTTTACAAAATGCGAGGTTTTTCAGGAATGTACATATTACATCATAGCACATAACCTGTACTAAACCAATACTACTTATCTTTAACTAAACTATAAAATAATCATACCCCAGGATACTAAGCCACAGTTAAAAATAGACATGTAGAGCTACGTGGAAAAATCCCCACTGCAGAGCAAGAGACAAAAGCAAGTTGCAGAATAATACATACAGTATGATATTATTCATAGGCGGAGGGAAATAACCTTCAAAACAACACCTTTTATTCTCTGCAGGTGCACATGCTGTCTTCCACATGTCAGGAAGTTAAAGGGAAAGAAACCTGGCAAGTGCTTTGGCTCTTAGCCGGGCAGGGGAGGAGGATCCCAGCGACATTGCCCTCAAATCCATGTCAATGGTGTCCTACTCCGGCCCCTCTGGACCCTTCCCTTGGACCGAAGAGTTCCATTTAATGGCCTCCCCATTCCAGAACACAGCCCAGCAACTAGGGCCCCAGAATTCTCTTTCAGGAGACTCCTGAGCCCACTTCCAGGCCTTGTGGGCCTCTCTTCTGGATCCATTTTCCTGACAGCTGCTGCCTCTGTGCACACCTTACACCCAAGGAAGCCAAGGACAGGAGACGAAGGTGTGAGATCAAGAGCTCGCCACTGGTCTTGCCCTGCCCACAGTATCAGAGCCTGGCCGGGGTGTTGGAGATAGAGCAGGGGCTATCTGGTTCTACAGGATTTTATCTGTAAGGTTCAAGATTTACAGGGAGAATTATTTTTGCTTTGTTTATGTACTTAACAATTAATTAAAACATAACAGGAAAATTTAAATACTCCCTACTCACCCGGAAATTGGCACAAGCAGAGCACTTCTTGACTATGGCTCCTCGGGGGTAGGTGGGGGTGGAAGGGGAGAATGAAGACATAAGGGGAATAGAGCTCTGAAGACTCTGAGTGACAGGTGTCAATTACTTCCTAAGTTTAGAGAAAGCAAGCATATCTTGACGGCTGTAGTGGGCTGTGGGGTGAGAGTGGAATTCCCCTGAAGCAGAAGCCATAGCAGTTAGTAGAATTTCCTCCC
The DNA here is from genome assembly GCA_963574885.1 of Lepilemur ruficaudatus. NCBI lineage: Eukaryota > Metazoa > Chordata > Mammalia > Primates > Lepilemuridae > Lepilemur > Lepilemur ruficaudatus. Next base: position 39,830 of record CAUYRT010001480.1, read on the forward strand.
CACTTCCACCCACTGCCTCACGTCCAGCACATGGCCCGGCCCCAAGAAGTGTCCAGGAAAGTCCTGAGCAGCCCATGTCTCCGCACAACGGGGCAGATGATCAAAACCGTCAGTCAGAGGTGCCACAAACCAGGGGATTTCCTGTGTGTGGAGTCCTGAGCAGGCTATTCTGAGGTGTCCCCCAGTGTCCCCACGCCTATTCCAGGAAGCCTGCCCAGGATTATCAGAAACCCGCTATCTGATCCTTGGCTGCTTTCAATGACACGGGGTGGGGGTGGGGGAACAGGCCACCTGGTGACTGAGCTGATGGAGCCCAGAGCCAGGAAGCCATCTAGGTGTGTGACTTGGGGCAAGCCGCTTAGCCTGAGCACTGCTGGCCCCTTCCTACCTGTAAAATTGGGATAATATTTCATCTCAGAACAACTTCAAGAGGCTGTTATGAAAATTAAATGAGATAAACAAACAACCTGATTTAAAAAGAGACCAAAGATCTTGACATCCTTCTCACCAAAGAAGATACACAGGTGGCAAATACGCATATGAAAAGATGCTCATATGTCATCGGGGAAATGCACATTAAAACAATGATGAGAAACCCTCACGCACCTAGTAGAATGGCCACAACCCAGAAGACAGACGGCTCCCAATGCGCTGAGACCGTGGAGCGACAGGAACTCTTGTTCGTTGCTGGTGGGGATGCACAGCGAGTGGTACGGCTACGTTGGAAGACAGTCTGGCAGTTTTCTACAGAAGTGAACATACTTTTACCATACGATCCAGAAACTAATTACGCTCCTTAATATTTAGAGTTGAAAAGAAGTTGAACATTTACTTCCACACAGATGTTTATAGCAGCTTCACTTTTAATTGACAAACTTAGAAATAACTGACATGTCCTTCAGCAGGTGGATCAATAAACTGTGGTGCATCCAGACAGTGGAGTATTATTCAGGGCTAAAAAAATGAGCTATCAGAGCATGAAAAGACAGGGAGGAACCTCAGCTGTGTACTGCCAAATGAGAAAAGCCAATCTGAAAGGCTACATGTTGTATGATTCCAACTATATGACATTCTGGAAAAGGCAAAACTACAGTTAAAAGATTTTCCAGGGATTTTCAGGGAAGGAGGGAGGGAAGAATAGGGAAGCACACAGGATTTTTAGGGCAGGGAAACTTTTCTCTGTGATGCTGTAACGGTGGACGTATGTCATCGTACATTTGTCAAAAACCATAGAACGAACAACAGGCGGAGTAAACTACTGATTTTAGTTAATAATAATGTAACTGTATTTGCTCATTAATTATAAGAAACATGCCTACCAGTGCAAGATGTTGATAATAGGGGAAGTTGGAGGGGGGTATTGGAACTCTCTGTACTTTCCACTCAATTTTTTTGTAAACCTAAAACTGATTTTTAAAAATGAAGTCAACTAATTTTTAAAAAAATAATTCTATCACCTTGCACAGTTGCTTAACTTTTCTGGACCTTCATTTCCATTTCCCGTTCTATGAAATGCGGGAGGTTAGCATGTGCACATGTGGCTAGCGGCTACCATAGTGGACTGTGCACATCTGGAACATTTCGATAGACTTTCTTTCCCCTTTTGACTTTTTTCTTTTTTAAAGAATACAGTCTTTCCTCCTTTTTTGTAAATCAGTTGTTCCTCATTTGGATTTTCTTTATTTTTTTAAAATTTTGTTCTATTCAGGATATTATAGGGTACAAACATTTTGGTTATAGGTAATGCGTTTGCTCCGCCCAAGCCAAGGCTACAAGCATGTCTCTCCCCCATACAGTGCACTCCGCTTCCATCGGTTCTGGGTTACCGTCCTCTCACCCCGCCATTTGGGTTTTCTGATGTTTCTTCATGATCAGAGTCTCAGTCAGAATATAACATACACGTGTGTCCTTGTCAGGACATCTCAACTGGCAGCACACATATCCATCTGTCCCTCGGAGTGTTGTCTGATTTCTCCTCTATAAATTATTTTATTTCCTTGGAATTTTTTAAGTGAAAAGACAGACTTGCCCAAGGCTGCACAAAGAGCCAGTGGCAGACTGGGGTTTGGACCCAGGCACTACAGGCTCTCTCACATGTCACCTTGACCGTGATGGTAAGTGCTGGCCTGGGCCAGGGAGAGTGATAATAATAATTTCTTAAATTTAGCACCATGAAAAGAAGAGGGTTTGTCTTGCTTTGTTTTTGCCTTCTACAGCTCACTGCTAGGGAATAAAGCCAAACCAAGACACGTATCCACCTCCTGATGTCTCATGACCCTTCAAACCAGCTTTCTTTAAATATTTGCTCAATATTCTTTTACCCAGGCAGGGAATCTTCCAAAAATCTGAACTATGGATATACTCGCACATATATAGATTAACATTTGCACCATCCATTGTAGTAGTATTTATAAGAGCAAAAGGTTGGAAATTAAATCCATCAATAGGGAACCAGTTAAACAAATTATAATCTATCCATCCAATAAAATGTCATACAGGTGATAGTTGTACTGATGGACATCCATATCCAAGCTCTGACTGTTAAGGCAAAAAGAATGAGATGCAGAGCATATCACGTTGTATGTCACTATTTGTGTGTGTGCTTTCTAACAGCTAGCTAAAATAAGAGTTAGCACCCATTGGGCATGCCACGCACAGCTAAAAGTATTTTACATTTAATCCTTACAACAACACTGTAGGTATATATATTACTTTATCTATATTACTAATACAATTGAGAATGGGAAATAGAAATAGGAATGATTTTTCTGCCTTTAATACAGAATGGCTTTGGAATTAATTTAACTAAAGAACTGTTCTGACCCATTTCAAAGCATACGAGGGAGAAATCACAGACACACACATAGAGACACATATAAGTTTATTTGCACATAGGATACCTCTAAAAGATATGCAAGAAATTGTTTATAACTGTCACCTTAGGGAAGGTGTTGGGATTTAAGGGACCCCAACAAATTACACTCCCTCATCCCTAGCTCAGTGCCCACTGAAAGGCAGACAGAAGATGAAAATATGATTTAATGAAGTTCTTGGAGAATTGGCTTTAGCTGTTTTGTACACAACTATACTCCCTCAATTCAGCTGACTTGTCCAGCACGGTCACTAGTGATCTGCTCAGGTGAAACTTCCAGAAAGAGCAGAGCAGAACAGGCACTCTGCAGGCGGCAGAGGCAGAGGAGAGAGAGGCATTGAGCATGTGGCCAGCATCTGCCGCAGGGTCTAACCAGCTAAGTCCTTCACAGCAGTGGGTGAGGGGCAGTGAAGGGCAGGAGTATTATGCTAATAAGGGTCCCTCCACATGGAATTGCAGAGCTGAGAAAATACGTTCCCCCTACCATCCCCAACTCCTTGCTGTCTGAGCTCACTGGACTCACCACTGAGCTCATGGTCACTAGGGGCATGTATGTCCCTGTGTTTGGGCAGCCTTGCTCCATCATCAGGAGGAATTTTCCCCAATACCGGTCGCAGCTCCTTTTCGTGTCCTCCTAGAATCAGAGGTAGGCAGGGTAGGTTTGGCTGCCAGAAGGTCAGAAACAAAACAGGAAGGACACTTATATTTATTGCAAGGCCACTCAGTAGCTAAGCTGGAAAATTACCTCCCTATTCCATTTCCCATTGCAAACTATGAACTACTACACAGCCCAGTAGAGCTCATTAGAGTTACTATGAAAGCAAATTACAAAAAAACCAATAATCCAACAATAAAATGCCAACACAGAGAGACCCTAAATTTAAATATAAATTCATTCCCAATGTGCATTTCTCTGGAACTTGTGAAAGTCCCAAGTATAAATCCTTTTACAGGATAAGTTTCCAGGAATTTAAAATCTAACATAAAAATTTCTTGTCTTTATAAGTCAAAGTCCAAAATCCTCTAATTTAAATTCTTTCACTGGTTGAAGTTTCAAGAAATTAAAATCTATAACAAAGTCCAAAATCTGAGGTTTTAAAATTAAACTGAAGTGTGAATAAATTGAAGCCCTTCCTGATTTCTAATTCTGCTCAGTCTCAGCTGGAGGGGCTCTGAGGGTCCGGGTGGAGTTGAGGTCCTTCGGTGGCCGCAGCCTGGGCGTCTCTATAGGGAATGAGTGTGGTTCTTTTAGCACCCTGGATGTGATGGTGGCCAAGGCTCTCGTGATTCTCTCCTTAAAAGCATCCAGACAGCTAACAGGTCGAACCCAACAGATTAATGGTGTGCCGGCCGCCACTTAACAAATCCCCAGCTCTCAGAGCAGTTGTCACAGTCAAAATTATATTCCCTAGACCACGTAGGGGGGACTGCCGTAGACCACAGGCGAGACCCAGAGGTTGTGAGAGAAGACACAGGTCAAGAAAATCTTTCCAGTTCTCCCGGACGCCAGTCAGACAACGCTAGACTGGGTTCCAGAGTGCACTGATGCTCGCTAGGGTTCCATCTCCCCTTTGAGGTTACCTTTGCCACCATGCAAGTGCCATGGTAGGGGAACGGGGTCGGTGCACAGGGTCCCCTCTCTCAGGGGCACGTAAGACTTCTTCGCCTTCACACTAACTTCAGCAGTTTGTGATAACGGCGACTCCCGTCCCCGGGTCTTCTTACCAAGAACACTTTTCTTTCACAGCAGGGACAGTCAAAACCTCCACTTTCTGTCGGCCCTCAGCGCAGGCATAGGCCTGTGAACCTGTCTCCTGAGGAAGAGTCCCCTTCGTTGCCCATTTGTTCCAACTGTGGGATCACTTTGGCAGAATCCTAAAGTTGTGTCCATACTTCTGAATTCTGTGGCCCTGTAGGGGCCGATTCCTCTGCGAGCACATCTCAAGACGCTGTTTGTCATAGACTTTGGGAAATGTGAGCCCTTTGAATGCCATTTATCTCTGTCATATCTTTTCCTGCAATGGTGGGGTATTGCTCTAGGGTTTTAATTTCTCTTACCTGTCTCCTATTCCTTGCAGGAAGGCTCAGTTTTGTATCAATTTAACCTAGTGTTTAAGGTGGTCCACTTATTTCATATAAAACCAGTCCTTTCTTTTGTTTTCTATTAATTCCTTGCTGAAAATAATCCTCTAGATTTTTTTTTCTTATGGGGTTTCCCATAATGAGAGATATAAAATCATTAGTTCTGGGTCTGTTAAAAGCAATCACTGTTCAGACAACTCTTGCCCATCTTCACCTGCCTGAGTGGGAAAATCCCTCCCAGAGGTCTTCTGTCAATCCAGCACTGCCCCAGGCCTGGACGAGTTCTGTTTTCGTCCTGCCTGGCTGCACTTCAATATTTCTCATCTTTCCTGTGCTTTCCTTTAGAGACCAAATTCCACGAATTTCTCAGGTCTTCCCTGAGGCACAGGCATTTCCTGGGTCACAAGCAAGTTCACTCAAGATTTTCTTGAGTATTTTATGCTGATCTTGCTGGTCTTTCATTCTAAGTCTGTCCAAACTTCTATAACTCCCATGATTATGTGTCGCATGGTTCTTACAATGCACTCTTGCCTGGCAGCTCATCTCTGGGCAGAACTAAGAGGCCACTTCTCAAATGTTCCTGGACCCTAGCCACTCCTACAAGTCATTTCGGCTTGCTTTTTTGTGAAATTTTGCTTCTCTTCTTCTGTTGGGCTTCACTGGAATTCAAACATTGTTTCTGTTACAGACTTATCTAAAATATGTTCTCCAGTTCTATTTCCCTCCGTAAGAACTATTAGTGTTGGGTTTTCAATAATGTAGATCTATTTCTTTACCACAAACTTAGAAGGTGTCACTCTATGATGAGAAACCTCATTCCTTTTTATTTATTTTTTTCTTAATAAAACCTACTACCCCTTTGTGGGTAGAGCCACAATTTGGGTCTCTGACATTTAGAGCTATAGTCAGAGTTTATGTTAGTAACAAATCCAGAATCATTTTGAGATTACATGGTAGGGGTTTCTCTTAAGCCTGTGGGCAACTTACAAGAATTAAGTTGTTCCTGTGAAGTTCTCTCTCGGTCCCCAAAACAATTTAAAGCAACATAAAAAAAGAACAGAATTTTAGGGTAGTTTATCTTATACTACTTAAAGATACCTGCCACTAACACTCTGAAACTCAAAACTCATGGCTATTCTGAAAAATATGCAGAGCTTAAGTTTGAAGTCCTGGCCTCCTGACTTGAAAACAAGAAACACAGTAAAATCGTGCCGCTTCCTAACACCTCAAACACCTATACTACACAGAAATGCTATCATTTCTCTTGAGTCAATCCTGCTTCAGCTACTTTTACCTCCTAAGTCCATCTGAGAGCCACCCACTTGCTAAGGTCCAGCTGGCTCCACGCCTGTGTAAAACAGCCACTTGCCTATGGGCAAAGTAGCCTTTAGCTGAAGTGACCCACCGAGGTGAGGGTCCTGCATGGCCCATGCTTACTAAGGCCTTAAATCACCTGCCCAGGCACAAAGCTAATTGTGTTACAAAACAATGAGAATGAATGATATACAACTATAAAGGACAATGTGAATGATCTCGTAAATACAGGATCGAGTGAAAGAAACTGAACAAAGAGAAGTTTATACTGTATAATTGCATTTACATAAATTACAAAAGCAAACAAAATCTTTTTTCTATTAGAAATCAGAATATTAGTTTGAAAGTTTGTGACTGGCCTGAGGAGGCTTCTGGGGTCCTGATAATGTTCTATTTCTTGATCTGGTTGCTGGTTACATTAAGTGTTCAGTTTGTAAAGATTCATCAAACTGTCCACCTACGCTGTCTACTTCAATAAAAAGTTAAATTTTTTACAAAGCTTCCTGCACAGCAGTCAAAACCAGTTACACAGCATCAAGTAAGCACTGCTACCAGTTGCCGAAGTCAAAGCCCTGAGTGTCCTAATTGCAAAAGCCTAACCCCTAGATTCGGGTCACATCCAGATCCTCGATCCATACATGTCATTTGCTCCACAAATGACAGTCATTACCCATTTCTCAATGTTCTCTGCCCATCAGTGAGATGTTAGAGTTGGGGAGGTTGAACTGTGTCTCCCAAAATGATATGTCCTAGTTTCGACTTTGATCTTAGAAACAGGGTCTTTTAGATGTAATTAAATTAAGGATCTTGAGATGAGATCATCCTAGATTTATGATGTACCCTAATCCAATGATTGGTGTCATAAGAAAAAGGAGAGGGAGATTTGAGAATCACAGACAGAGAAAGAGGCACAAGGAAGAAGCACGTGAAGACAGAGGCAGAGACTGGGATTGCGCTGCCACAAACCAAGGGAGGGCAGGGGCCATCGGAAGAGATTGGAAGATGCAAGGAAGGAGCCTTCAGAAGGAGCGTGGCCCTGCCAATCCTTTGATTTCAGACTTCTGGCCAACAGAACAGTGAAAGATAAATTTTTGCTGTTTTCAGCTAATCAGCTCCTGGTGATTTATTGTGGTAGCCCCAGGAAACTAACACAAGGGGCCAAATATATAACACACCATTTTTCCTGTTCTAGTTTTAAACGGAGAGATAAATGCCAGATTCAGACAGATGTATATCAAAATTCTGCCTTGATTACTGATAAAGCCATATTACATACCATGATTTAAATCATGCCAAAACAGCTTACTAATAACTGCCTGAGAATTGAATTTACTTATCTAGGCTACAGATCTTCCTAGCAGGTGCTAGAATCTGCTCTAAAATGCATACTGATTGGCCAAGAACAGATAAGATCACATTTTCTTTAGAAGATGTTCATCATTTGTTTAGAGATGGTAGGTGCTTCCGGGGGTATTGCAGTAAGGATGCTATCCATTTCCTAGAGCAATTCAGCTCTTGCCCCACACTTGCATACCCCAGCCAGCAGGAGCTGAATAGTTAACATCTACGCCCCTTAGAAAGCAGGTTAGTGGTTATCAGTTATTAGTTATTGCTTCAATATCCCTTTTAGGGTTGTTAAAGTCTTCTAACCATGTATATGGCTGTACCTAAGAGGTATTATTCCTTTAAAAAGTTTGCTTTGTAATATATCGTTAATGTTTTAAAACCCCTACAGAATGCTGTCCCTCCCAGCCGCTTGCCTGGCCTGTACCCTAATTTTGCTCTGCTATGGAAACCAGTGGGGCGACATTCTCTTCATTGTTACACCCATCTGATCATCACCCTGCAGGGCAGAGAACAGGCTGGACATAACTTCTGACGTGGAAGGCTTTCCTGTGACCACCATTCTCATTTCTAATATTACCACAGTAGCCAGACCCAGAAAACAATTGTGACAAATGGCAGGTAAAGGTCACCTTTGGCAAAGCCCCTGCTAGCACTCTATCACCATCCCCAATGCGATGGGGTTTCACCCCCTTGATCCTTGGAGGGTGGCTGTGCCTGCCCTCCACCAGGGTGTCAGCCTGGATCTCTTTTCCTACCTCTCCTTCCACCTTTAACCCTCTCCCACCTCCCACCTGTCCTGGAATCTCATGACGATGTGTGGCTTCTGTGCATTAAAACCTTGGGGGGGTGGGGAAGTGGACAGAACATCAAGAAAGGGAAAGAGTTGGGAAATTAGGTGTCAACAAATACTCTAATAAACGTACCAGATTGGGGCTTGTCTTTCTGTTTGAAAAGGTTGGCCTTGGAAATGAGGTATTTCGCCCAATGATGGGATGTGCTCAATTCAGCTGTATTGTAGAGTGGAGCTGGAATGACAGCAATTTTCACTGAATGACCTCTTCCATCCCATTCTTGTGAAAGGTCACACAGCTTGTGAGAGACAGTCCTGTGAGATCAAAGTCTACAGAACCTCATTAGGGAATATGGAAGGTGCTGCCTCTATATTTTATCCAGGCGACAAACTCATGGCAAGCCTCCTGCCATTTCTTCTCTCTGTTTCTATCTATCTAAAAATTAACATTCAGAAGTGGAAAGGTTGTTAAAAGGATTCCTAGTAGCACATTTTCTTGAATTGAGAAATGAAGTCAGGCTCTCTCTGGCAGAAGTTAAGTCTAATTTGGCTAATTGGTTATCCATTAAATATCTTCCACAAGTTGAATGAGATAAACTTGTACCACCAGCTTTTGATGAAATATATATTTGAAGCAGTTGATAAAATAAAAGCCTTTTAATACAAAAATGAATTGGCAAAGATATATTGAAACTAACAAATATTTCTATTTTCTCAAATGTTTCTGAGCACATCAGGTTAAGCAAGCTACCTTTAAGTGCAAGTGTTACAGGTACAATTAAAAGTCATTTGACATGCCTGGGTAAAGCCTTCTTAGTTGAATTCCCAGAAATTTAAAGGAATGACATTATTACCTAAGCAACAAATCCATTTGTAAGTTGAATGGCTTTTATTTCTTTGTTTTCAACAAATTGAAGGAGGATGCAAATTATCAGTTGACATATTATAAACTGACAAAAAATAGTTTTGATGATATGTCACTATGTGATTTTTTAGCAAAACTTGGAAGTAATTCAAAGAGTTGAATGACATTGCCATAATGAGACTTCTCTTGATACCTACCTTTTATGTGAACAAAATATCCAGAAAAATGAAAAATCAGAATGAAATGGATCTTGAATCATGTAAATAATATTCACCCATGGATGTATAATCTAATTGAAAATGCATTTCTACAAAACTGTATCCTTTATTAAGGAATTATTTATAAAAACATGTATATTATGTAAATTCAAAGAAAAAATTCCATTTCAATGTATATACACACTTTTGTGGCAGAGAAACAGAATGTTCAATAAAACATTTTCGATCAAAAAAATATGAGTGGATATTATAAAATGCTGTGCGGTTCAAGGAGAAAAAGGAACTATGTAAAACTTCCAACTCTCAAAGAGCTTGTACATGTGTTTTTTAAATGGATGTCGATCCCAATCAAGTAGCTGGATTCTATTTGATACATTTCAAAGTGATATAACCAGGTATAGTTTAAAATATCAGTACAGCAATGTTACACCATTTGCAACTATTTAAACTTATGGTAAATATTTTTAGATGCTTGATGGGTCACTTTCAAAATTATATTCCAAATTATCCCAGGGGCATGTGAAGGCCCTCTCCTCCCATAGCAGTGGCTCCCTAGAGCCCTTTTCTGTGTCTTTGAGGAGGAGGATTTCTTTGGTTCAAGTCCCAAGTTGAATTCTTGTGCTTCAAGTTCCAAGTTGGTCCCCGGGGCTTGAGACCCAACAGGGCTCCCATTCCCCTCAGTTTCCCTTACCCGCACTTTCTCACACTTTCGTCTTCCACTTCCTCTCCGTCCCATTTGTCGTCAGGTTCACAGGCTGGGCAGTAATCACTGCAGCTGCCTTTTTGCAGGGAATGGGCCTGGAGCCCAGAGTCCCCTTCCCTCACCGCTCCCTGCCACCCAGCGTCCCCTGCCCCTCTTCTCTTTGCCCTTCCCGCCTCTGAGGTCCCGGGTCCCCTCACTTCCCGCAGCCCGGGACTCCCAGTCCCCATCGGGGCACCTTGGGCGCTCTCCGGGCCTTGCCTCCTCAGTCCAGCCAAGCACACTCTCTGTGTCCGGGCCTCTTCTTCCTGAGTCCCCTTCCCCACCGCCTGGAGACCAGACCTGGGGCCAGGCCTCGCCATCCACCCCAGCGTGAGCGGGAAGGGGGCCCGGATCTCCCACATCACTCTTATGGCATTCCAGCCCCAGCCAAGCAAAGCCTGGCGCTTCGCCCTCCACATCCATTCGGGGCTCCTCTCGCCTTTCATCCGCGGGGGAGCTGGGAGGGAGAGGATGTGACCTCATCTGCGAGGCATCTGGGCCCTGGGGTGCACTCGCTCCCAACAGGCCGCTCCGCTCCGCAGCCTGGCTCCCGTGCCCCTATCTCCGATGAAGGGGGCACAGTGGACACCCAGGAAGGCTGGGCTTGGAAGGAAGGGACGCTGCAATTCTAAGACCAGAGGAAGTGAACTTGGCATTCACATTATGTGAGACATTCCCCAAACTGAAATCCCCTGCACAGAGCTGCACACACACACTCACAGGGCTCAGCTCATATGGGCAGGCCACCACACTCACACCCAGCCACACACACCCACCCCTAGCTCACTCCGGCCTCAATACAACCAAAGGGCATGAATTCAGGCAAAAGCCATTTCCTCCCCCATTTCCTTACAGCACTACCCCAGGAACAGAAACCTTTTAAATTCCTGAGTTGCCATGGGAGGATGGGACCAATAAACCTGAGACACCTGATCTTCTGGGCTCCCCATCTGCTCCGGGCCTGGTAGCAAGGTGGGCCACTGCTGCACCCCTCTCTTTCCTCTGCCCCCCAGGAAAACATAGTCTCTACTTCAAGTAGGGTCTGAATGTCTGATGTTGGAGCTCTATTTCACTGGAGTCTTCAGGGTTTCCAAACTGCCAGGATTCTTGGTTTAAATGCAAGTATCCCATGGAAGGGTGGCACATAGAAACCACCCAGGGGGATGGGACAGGAGAAGATGGAGGAGGGGGTGAGGCCGAGAAAGGGCAAGGGACAGAAGTGGCTCTGCCCCCCTCCAAGTCCTTCCTCAAACTCCATGGGCTTGACATCACAGGCCAAGCGTCAGCCCTGAGCAGGGTTTGCAGGGTGGGCTGCTCCTTCCATGCTTCTCCTCAAAACCCAGCAAAAAGTTGGCTCCTCTCTGGGCCACTGGGAGGATGCTCCTGCCTACATAGCTTCGTCATAGCTCTTAACAATTTTGCTCTAGTTATTTATATTTGTACATGTTTTGTCCACCGGATCACGCACTCTTCTCAAGATAAAATGATGTATTGGTCATTTACACATGTCCTGTTCCTTGCACAGCACCTAATACCTTTTAGGCATACATCAACTGTTAACTGATTTGGTTTTCCACATCATAAAGTACATGAGGACAGAACCCAGAAACACAGGACAAACCAAGGTTTGGGGAACCATTTTCAATAGGTAAGCACATAATGTTGTGAGGGTAGCTGTGTCATTCTTCTGCTCAGGACATGGTGTGGTCACAAGCTTGATGGAGAATCCTGTGCTCTACTTTTAGTCTCCCTTTACTTCCTCAGAGCCTACTTTCCCTCCTCTCCTGGGCAATACTGCGTTCCCAGTAAGGGGGAGGTTCTTTGCTTTTGTGTTATGGGGCCATGTAAATAGAACCCTAGGGCTCAAAGAAGATCTCCCTGGGGAAGTGATGATCAAAATGAGACCCAAGAAAAAGTAGGAGCTGGCCAGGCAAGGAGAAGTGAATGAGAGCATTTCAGACAGAAAAGACAGTGTAACCACAATAGCAATATTCAGTCTTAAGACCATGTTCAGTCTTAATGGCATAGAGGCAATAGGCAGGGCGAGACTGAAAACTAGAGAGCTAATACCCCAACTAAAGGGACAACCAGTATTCAGCTCCAACATACTATAGCCTTGCAAGAAGGGTGGGAGGAGAGGTGTTAATGTCTATTCCAATTTTTCAAAAGAATCTGAAAACCTGGATTTTTATGAGAAATTCCCTGATTTTAAATATTGGCTCAACTTAAAAAAATATACTCTGTGTGCCAAATAAAACACACCTGTGGGTTTTAGTGGGCCAATGCGTAGCCAGTTTGAAGCACTGGGTTAGAATGGATATAAAATGTGAGGTAGAAAGTAACTAGCAATGAGCAAAGGTAGAGAGGCCAGAGAGTGAGAAAAGTCTCAAGGCCTGAAGGATTTTAAGTATGATCAGGTTTCTATTTTAGGAGGACTATTCTGGTTGCAATTATGGAGACTCAATGGGAAGGAATCAGCAGTGTGAGTATAATAGAAAGACCAGTTTTTAAAAATAATAGTGATAACACAGGTGAGATACGTAGTAGCCTGGTCTCAGGTGGTAGCAGTGGGGAAAGGTAGAAATGGATGCAGTTGAGAGAGATTCTGGATTTAGAGTCACAGGACTTTGTGTCTGACTGACTGTAAAATGGGAGGAAAAAAAGAATAGTTAAGAGTGATGTCCAGGTTTCTGACTTAGACAACGCAGTGGGTTTTAGTGTCATTTAACAAGATAGAAAACACAAAAGGAGAAGCAGATTTGGGGGACAGGTGAGCTCCATTTTTGTACAAATTTTGGAGTACATGGGAAATTTTGTTATGTGTATATAATGCTTAGTGATTAAGTCAGGGCATTCAGGGTGTCCATCACCAAGTACAATACATTTTTGTTAAAGGTAGTCATCCTACTCTGCTATGGAACATTGAATTTATTCCTTCTATCTTACCGTATGCTTGTACCTTCAACCCACTTCTCCTCATCCTCCCTCTGCTCACTCACCTTTCCCGGTCTCTGTTGTCTGTCTTTCCACTCTCTACCTTCATGTGACCAAATTTTTTTAGCTCCCACTTATAAGTGAGAACATGCGATATTTGTCTTTTTGTGCCTGGCTTATTTCACTTAAGATAATGACCTCCAGTTCCATTCAAGTTGCTGCAAATAACATGATTTCATTCTTTTTTATGGCCAAATAGTTATTCCATTGTGTGTATATACCACATTTTCTTTATCCATTCAAGCACTGATGGACAGTTAGGTTGATCCAAAATCTTTCCTATCGTGAGTAGTGCTGCAATAGACTACGCAGGTGCAAGAATCCCTTCAGTATATTGAATTCTTTTCCTTTGGGTAGATAACTAGTAGTGGGATTGCTGGATCTAATGGCAATTCTATTTCAAGTGTTTTGAGAAATCTCAGTGCTGTTTTCCATAGAGGCTGTACTAGTTTACATTCCCACCAACAGTGTATGAGTTCTCTTTTCTTTGCATCTTCACCAACATCTGTTTTTTTTGTTTTGTTTTGTTTTGTTTTGTCTTTTTAATAATAACCATTCTGACTGGGGTAAGACATTATTTCATTGTAGTTTTGATTTGCATTTTTCTGATGATTAGTGATATTGAGCATTTTTTATATAGCTGTTAGCCATTTGTATGTCTTCTTTTGAGAAATGTCTATTCATGTCCTTTGCCCACTTTTAATGGAAGTATTTGGGTTTTTTTTTTTTCTGTTGAGTTGTTTAAATTCCCTGTATATTCTGGATATTAGTCCCCTGTTGGATGAATAGTTTGCAAATATTTTCTCCAATTGAACAGGTTGTCTCTTCACTGTGTTGATTATTTTTATTTTTTATTTATTTTTTTTAGCTTTTTCTAGCTTTTTAAAAAAATTTCAGAATATTATGGGGGTGTAAATGTTTTTGGCTACATGTATCAATTTTGTTATGCTTGGGTCATGGTTATAGGTGTGCCCATCACCCAGAGAGTGTTCACGGTACCTGGTAGGTAGGTTTTCGCCCATCCCCTCCTTTCCCCTCTCCCTCAGTTGATTTCCACTGAGTTTTACATCCCTCTGTGCACATGTGTGTTCATCAGTTAGTTCTAGTTTAATAGTGAGTACACGTGGTGTTTGTTTTTCCATTCTTTAGATACTTCTGTGTTGATTATTTCTTTTGCTGTGCAGAAGCTTTTAGTTTAATTAAGTCCCATCTATCTATTTTTGTTTTGTTGCTTGTGCTTTTCAGGTCTTACTCATAAATTCTTTGTCTAGACCAATGTCTAGAGAGCTTTCCCTAGGTTTTCTTCTAATATTTTTTCATAGTTTTGGGTGTTATATTTAAGTCTTTATTTTGAGTTGATTTTTGTGTGTGGTAAGAGGTAAGGACCCAGTTTCATTTTTCTGCATGTGGCTACCCAATTTTCCCAGCACTATTTATTGAAGAAGGTGTCCTTTCCCCAAGGTAAGTTTTTGTCAGCTTTGTAAAAGATCAGTTGGCTGTAAATATGTGGCTTTATTTCTGGGTTCTCTATTCTGTTGCATCGGTTTATGTGCCTATTTCCGTACCAATGCTATACTGTTTTGGTTACTATAACCTTGTAACATATTTTTAAAGTCAGGTAATGTAATGCCTTCAGCTTTATTCTTTTTGCTTAGGATTGCTTTGGCTTATTCTAGGTTCCATATGAATTTTAGGATTGGTTTTTCTAGTTTTGCAAAGAATGATGTTGGTATTTTGGTAGGGATTTCATTGACTCTGTAGATTGCTTTGAGCAATATGGTCATTTTAATGATATTAATTCTTCTGATCCATGAGCATGGAATGTTTTTTCCATTTGTTTAGTTATATTCAATTTTTCATTAGCATTTTATAGTTTTCCTTGTGGAGATCTTTCCCTTCCTTGGTTAAATTTATTCCTAGGTATTTTAATTTTTTTTTTTTTTTTGGTAGCTATTGTAAATGGGATTGACTTCTTGATCTTCTTCTTGACTATATTGCTTTTGGTGTGTAGAAATACTACTGATTTTTGTACATTGATTTTTTTATCTTCCAACTTTACTGAATTTATCAAATCTAAGAGTTTTTCTGTGGAGTCTTTAGGTTTTTGTAGATATAAGACCATGTCACGAGCAAAGAGGGACACTTTAACTTCATCTTTTCCAATTCGGATGCCTTTTATTTCTTTCTTTTGCCTGATTGCTCTGGCTAGGACTTCTGGTACTGTATTGAATAGGAGTGGTGAAAGTGGGCATCCTTGTCCTATTCCAGTTCTTTGAGGAAAGGCTTTCAGCTTCTCCCCATTCAGTCTGATGTCAGCTGTGGGTTTGCCATATACAGCCTTTATTATTTGAAGTATGTTCCTTCCATGCCTAGTTTGTTGAGAGTTTTTACTGAGAAGGAATGTTGAATTTTATCACATTTTTTTTGCCTCTATTGAGATGATCACATGGTCTTTGTCCTTCATTATTTGATGTGATGTGTCACATTTATTGATTTGCATATGTTGAACCATCCTTGCATCCCTGGTATAAGTCCCACTTGATTGTGACATATTATCTTTCTGATGTGCTGTTGGATTTGGTTTGCTGGTATTTTTTTGAGGATTTTTGCATATGTGTTCATCAGGGATATTGGCCTATAGTTGTTGTTGTTGTTGTTGTTATTGTTTTCTGTTGTGTCTTTGTCTGGTTTTGGTATCAAGGTGATGCTACCTTCATAGAATGAATTAGGGAGAATTCCCTCTTCAATTTTTTTAAGTGTACAATTAAATGATTATTAGTAAATTTACCAAGTTGTACAGCTATTCACATAAATCAATTTTAGAAGATTTCCTTCCCTCTATTGAGACACTTAATTCCCTCCCTCTTCAATTTTTTGGAATAGTTTTAGGAAGATTGGTATTAGTTCTTCTTTGTATGTTTGGTAAAATTCACCTGTGAATCCATCTGGTCCTGGGCTTTTGTTTACTAGGGGATTTTTTATTACTGATTCCATTTCACTACTCATTGTTGGTCTGTTCAGGTTTTCTATTTCCTCCTGATTCAATCTTGGTAGGTTGCATGTTTCCAGGAAGTTATCCATTTCCTCTAGGTTTCTAGGAACTCAGCCTTTTCCTCTAGGTATTCTAGTTTGTCAGCACACAGTTGTTCATAATAGTCTCTGGTGATCTTTTGTATTTCTGTGGTATCAGTTGTAATGTTTCCTTCTTCATTTCTAATTTTGTTTGGTCTTCTCTCTTCTTGATTAGTCCAGCTAGTGGCTTCCAGATTTTGTTGTCTTTTCAAAGAACCAACTTTTCATTTCATTGATCCTTTGCATCGTTTTAGTGTCTATTTCATTTAGTTCTGCCCTGATCTTTATTATTTCTTTTCTTCTGCTTATTTTGGATTTGGTTTATTCTTGCTTTTCTAGTTCCTGGAGATTCATTGTTAGACGCTTCGTTTATAATCTTTTTACTTTTTTTTTTTTTTTTTTTTTTTTGAGACAGAGTCTCACTCTGTTGCCCGGGCTGTAGAGTGCCGTGGCATTAGCCTAGCTCACAGCAACCTCAAACTCCTGGGCTCAAGCAATCCTTCTGCCTCAGCCTCCCAAGTAG
>CAUYRT010001488.1:0-18020 GCA_963574885.1 Lepilemur ruficaudatus
GGGGTCTCAATGAGGGGTGGGAAATCCTCTAAAATTGATTTATGTGAATAGCTGTACAACTTGGTAAATTTACTAATAACCATTTAATTGTACACTTAAAATGGAGTAAAGACATGATATGTAAATTACACTTCAATAAAGGAAAAAAAAAAACCTCGATATTTATGTCCCCCCACCACTCATCCCCACCTACCGCCCTAGCATTTTAGTTTCTGATGATATGTGAGAGGAAAAAAATGAGATCTGTAATCAGGAAAATCTGTTGGTGACATTATTCAAAAGGAACGTATTGACTTCCAGATAATTTTTTTAAAAACAGGTGGCAAATAAAACAAGGCACATTGGAAAACAGTTCCATGTTCATTCATTTATTTATTCTGGCATTCAGCAAACATTCTTTGAACACTTGTCATATGCCAGACACTTGGCATTTACGTTATATATTTCATCTGATTTTTCTTTTTGCGATTTGCTTGAGCAATTTAATTATATCATTATCGTGATAATACGAAGTGCTTCCTACATGAGAATGGGCAGCTTCCTACGGTACCTCTGCTGAGAGAAGATCATAATTATCCAGTTAAACAAATGTCTACTGTATTTTCTGATAACAAAAGTAGTCTATGCGAATAGTAAAAATGCCAAACAATATGGATTGATTAGATTTAAGAAGTAACGACCTTTCCTAATGCCAACTCCCAGAGATTTCTACTGCTAATGGACTGGTGTTTATTCTTTTAGGTTTATTTTTAAGCAACAAAGCACAATAACAATACAATTTTATGTACAGAAATGGAAAACAGGTAGCACTTCTGTTCTGCAACCTGTGTTGGGTCCCTTAATAACCTAACCTACTGTAGTGAGCTTTCCAAGTGAGACCCTAGAGAACTTCCTTGTTGTTTTAAATGGCTGCGTGGCGTTCCATTGTGTGACATTGCTTATTCCAGCAGTTCTTTATTCAGGATATGTTGGCCATTTCTAATTTGCTGTCATTACAAGCAATGCTTCAATGGACTTCCTTACAGCTCTATATGGGCGTTTCTACAAGTATTTCTGTGAACAGAAGTGGAGCTACTGAGTCAAAGCGATGGATGCTTTTTTTTGGTGCTCATTTCCCGATCGTTGTATGAAATGTCAAGACCCTTCACACATGCTGAAATTTTCTGTTCTATAATCCTTCCCCTCACTCTTCCCCTTTTCTCTATTTTCACTCCTCTCAAAATATTTTTAAAGCAAATTCCCAAATCGTAACAGGTGTTTTGGGGAATGGTGCTCTAGTTTTGAAAGGAAGCAAAAAAAGTAGAACACAGCTGAACCTTTTTTGCTCGGAGTAGTTCTGCCTGCCTGTGAAAGAACAAAAATAGCCTCTTCTCTTCCCTCGAGTCAACGTCCTTGTGAATTCTTGCTGATGTGACCATTCCCCTGGGAGAGCAAAAGTCTGGGATTGCTTTTCTTTATGTTCCATAGGTGAACTGAAAACAACAGTCATCATGGATGTTTGTGGGGGGGTGACATCATTTAAGCTTAATAAATTATTCTGTTCCTGAAGGAGACAGCGGTAATCTGACTGACTAAAACTCCTTCAAAGTAATATAATCATTGCAGAATACAGCATCTTAGTGAGGTCAGATGAGCCATTTCTGTGTTGGATAAACGTAGAAATAAAGTAGTTCTATTCTCAGTTCTCCACCTTAAAATATTTATTAACACATATTTCTGCATATTAGATCTTTGACACTTTTCTTTGTTAAAACTGAAAACATACAACCGGATGCATTGTAAAAATGAAATGCTTATGTACGTGGGTGTCTCTAATAGTTTTTCTTCTGTTTTTCTTGGGCCACATTTAAATGAGAGACCTGTCCCCACCATTAAAAGATCCCAAAGGGGACTTTCTCTGGCAGGCTGAAGTCACAGAGCTTTCTCCAGCTCCCGGCTGATTTTGCTAACTCTCTCCAACAGAGGGCAGTGCGTTTCTCTTGTTGGCCAGCTCAAATATGAAAAATATTCCTTAAAAGCAGGCGATTCTCATCATCTCAGAATTCAAGCACTTTTCTCTTTATCGAAATCACTCTCAGCACTCTTTTGAGATTATGACACCAAATATTGCAAACATAGGATGGACACAGGAGATTTAAGTATTCCTTATGCTAGAAAGCACTCAATCACTTAGATTCAAAACTATATAATACAGAGCAAAATAGTTTCTTAAATGCCCTGATGTCATTTCTTTTCACTGCTTTGGTTTTTGGCTTTTGTTTTTGTTTCTCAACTATCCCTCTCCTGGCAGGTCAAGAGAGTTGGTTTTGAAGAATTTGTTATTACAAATAGTTTAACCTCTTCCCAACACTATTCACTACGAAGTTTTTTCCACTGTCAATTGGGATCTTTCTTATGGGGAAAAAAGAAGTAGCGGCCTGGTGAGTTCCAGGGCTGGGAAGGGGGCCCAGGAGTGAGCGCACCTTGTTTGGATGATGGAAGGGCCCGCCATTCTTGGCAAAAAGGTTTGCCATCAATTACAAACAATCCCACCACACAGCTTCCCTTAGATTGGCACAATGATTTCCAGCATAATGAAGAGTTGGGTTCAATGCCAATCACTGTCTGACTGCCAGTGAGAGTTTCTATCTTTCACACTTCACCACGAGGGAAATAGAGCTGAAGAACTGTCCAGAGAAGTCTGGGAGGAGAGTAGGAAAAGGGCGGAGGAAAGGAAGCATTCCTGGTGGGGCCTGCGCTCTGTCCCCTCTGGATCACTGTCCAGAGGTAGAAAGCAGCACTGTGCAAGGCCTCAGCCTGGGCGGCCTGTTTACTGGTGGAACAACTGATACTCGAGCTGGGTTTCCATTGCTGTTGCTTCAGTAGTCACTTGTCTCCCAAGCTGGGCCCCATGAACTACTCCTGGTGTTCATACCTGCATGAGGTCCCCTCCCACTCCTCCCAGGAATTTGGACTGTACCTGTCCCATCTTACCCAATAGGATGTGGCAGAAATCACACTATGCTGGTTCCAGGCTTTTAAAAGGCCCAGCAGATTCCACTTGAGTGCTCTTAAAAGCTATCTACCATGTAAGAAGTCCAGCTGCCCCACTGGAGAGAGTCCCCCTGGAGAGGTCTTGGAGGGTGAGACTCTTCATGAAGAGAGAAACCACATGGAGAAAGATCAGAGTGCCAGGTATTGGAGAAAAAGCTTGACTGGGTTCACATTTGTACCCAGTCAAGCCTCCAGAGAACTCTAGCACCAGTTGCCATCTGATTGCAAGCACATGAGAGATTCCCAAGCCAGACCAGCAGAAGAACCACCCAGCTGAGTCCAGTCAACTCACAGAATCACGAGAGCTAATAATAAATTAATTCATTGACAGAAGCACTTACCCTATTACTTTAGCACTTTCTGGCTGAAAGGTCTTACTACCCTGTGAGGCCTGGAAGCTGATTGTCATAGGTTGTCATAGGAACCAGACTTCCTGCTTTGCAGACACAAAAGAGGACTGAGTGAAGGTGGTGCTTGTGGGGCAGAGAATAGGTTCTCTGCCGAAACCCAGAGACCTGGGTTCTAGGCCTGACTCTTGTACCAACTAGCTGTGTGACCATGTGTAAATATTTCTTCATTTGAAAAAGATGATAGTTCACCTGTTAGGGAGGCCACCATTTTCCTTTCTTTGTGTATGGAAGACATCGTGAATTAATTGTGGCTTTATTGAGCCTAGTCTTGGCCCAGAATCCTTCTCAACACAGACAGCTACCACCTTTTTCTTTTTAACAGACAGGGTCTCACTTTGTCACCCGGGCTGAAGTGCAGTGGCACAATCATAGCTCACTGCAGCCTCACACCTTAGCCTCCCAAGTCACTAGGACTACAGGTACACACCACTAAGCCCCTATGATTTTTTTATTTTGTGTAGAGACAGGCTCTGCTATGTTGCTCAGGCTGCTCTCCAACTCCTGGCCTCCAGTGATCCTCCTGCCTTTGTCTCCCAAAGTGCTGGGGTTATAGGCATGGGCCACTGCACCTGGCCTAGCTATTACCTTCTGATCAGAGTTGGCTCATCAGATGAATCCTGTTTGCTACCCTTCTAGTACTTTCAAAAAATAATTTACTAGCTATGGAAAAGAACATGGATTTGGAGTAGGGGGTGTTATTTCCCATTGAAACTCCTCAGTGGTTTCCCTTTGCTTCAGGAGAAATCTGTGCTCCTTAGAAGAATCAATAAAACCTTGTATGACCTGAACCTTGTCGATTTCTTCAAGCTCATCTGCAATGGTTCCCTGTCTGTACCCAGACACGCAGGTTTTGCAATCTGTTGTAGTGATTTCTTTATGAATATGCCTACTGAACTGTCAACTTCTTGAGGCCAAGGACAGAGTTTTATCCATTGACATACATCTCTAGAACTCTACATTTGCCTAGAATCTACTACAGTTAAAAAAAAAAAGTCAGGTGACTTATGAATGAATTAAGAAATAGCTAATGAAAACCACTTCATTTATTAGTCTTTTGGAACAGTTTTGGGTTTGTTCTTTGGGGCTCCAGCCTTTCCTAGGAATCCCAATGAAGGAGGAATGAAAGCTATGACAGATTTGAGCTTTGCAGTTAGAGCCCCTCCTGAAATCAGGCCCAACCAGGAGTAACAAAATTCTTGATTAAGGTTGCCTTAGACCAGGGCCATAAATGCAAATGCCTGCTGGAGGTAGAAGGGTAAAGTAAGAGTGAAGGGGACATGCCCCATCCAAAGGTGCCAGCCCCTGTGGCATTCCTGCAGGTGGCTGCTGTGCAGGATTATAGGACCCATGTTGGTCTTGTGTTCACTCTGTCCCCAGCATCCAGAATAATGCTTGGCACTTTGATGTTTGTTGAACACATGAATGAAACTGCCCCTCTTTTCAGAACCACTGAAAGAATCTGCAAAGAAAAACGAGAGGTGAGGAGGTAGGGGAAAAGGATGAGGAGACAGAAACAGCTACAGCTTATTGAAGGTCTGCTAAGTGCTTGGTGCGATAGAATTTTTACCTGCATCATCTTACTAAACCCTTATAGCAAGCACTTGAGTCAGATTTTACAATCCCTGCATAATAAATGAGCAATTTGAAGCTCAGAGAGGTTAAGTGTATTACCTCAGGTCACACAGCTAGGAAGTGACTCAGCTGGGATTTAAACTCATCTCTGTCTGCTTTATGCTTGTCTCTCATTTGGACAGCTCAAAACTGCTTTTCTGTCTTCTCAGGACCAGCTATGTGACCTTGTTATTTAGTTTCTTCACCTGTAAAATGGGCATAATAATGGTACCTACTTCATAGGATTGTTGTAAGAATGAAATGAGTCAAAACATACAGTGCTCAGAACAGTGCATGTTATGTAGTAAATTCTCAATTTAAAAAATTAGCATTTGTTCATTTTTATTGTTCCTTTTTATTCTGCCACTGAACTTTGTCCACCGTTGATTGCACAAGAAATTGGGTGACGCCCCTAATAAGTTGTCTAAAATTCAGAATCTGCAATCTTTTTTGTAATATATTTAATAAATTTTTTTTGCAATCTTTTTTGTTGTTGCTATTGTTGGCTTTTTTTTGTTTGTTTGCAGTCTGTTTTTAAGTATCCATCTTGACACACTAGCTGGTCAGAATCGTATCTTCTAAGCATGGACCAGTGGAGGGAAGTTTTGAAAGGTGGGATGTTTTAGACACTAGAAATGGCAATGGGCTTGGAGTAAGAGCACCTGGGTACAGCGATCCTTGATTAGCTCTATGACCCTGGCAAGCAATACCATCCATTGGAGCCTCAGTTTCCCCATCTGTAAAATGAAAACAGTAGTTAACTGCTCAGGTCCCTTTTGGTGCTGCTATGAGGATTCACTGCAGTGGCATCTGGGGCTGGGCCATGCCAGGTGCCAGCAGCGACACGCATGAGGCTAGCTCAGGAGGTTGCAAGGCTCTCCCTCATCCCCAGAAGCTGGGGCAGCTCTGGGGGCAAGCCAACAGCCCCGTAAGAAAGCTGAGCAGCTGAATGATGACCGTGTTCTTTAAATGGAGCTGTGGCCCGTGGAGTGCTGAGAACTCATTTTCCACAGTTCACTATTCTCCTAGTCAATGGGGCTTGACTTGATTATCCTTCCTTCAGGAGATGTGGGCAACATTTGAGATTTGTTAAAAATTAGCTAAATAAAATTGTGCCCTCCTCCCCAGCAATAGTTTCTGTGAGTGATGGAGCTTTCATAGGGTAATTTCATAGGTGGATGTAAATCTGAAAACAGAAAATACACTTCATGTGTTGATCTGTGCAGGGCTGTGAATGTGTGTGGCTAGAACGTTGTTTTGTTTAGAGGGAAACAAAACAAAACAAGACAAAGAGCCTGACAAGGCAGCCTCTAAACAAGAATCGGCCTCTTCGTGCTGGTTTCACGGAAGCCACAAACCATCTCTCTCTGATCTCACCGCCTTTGGCCACTGTCAGGTAGACATTCACGCTGGTGATTTTATTGTTCCATGTATCAAACATCTTGAAATATTTTAAACAAAGAAATAACATTTAAAATAAATGGATCAAAGCATCATTTAAAAGAAAAATTTGAAAATCAAGAAGTAATCCATGTTTTCAGATTCCAAAGTATGCTGTGGAAAATTTGAAAAATGCAGAAAATATAAACCACCCACAACCATCCTACTCAGAAATAACATTTCAAGCATTTTCTTGCTACCTCTTTTAATGCGCGTACATAAATCTGCATGGAAATGCATGGGCAAACTCGGAGCCCTCTGCATAGGTGGTTTTCTGTATTGCTTTTTTCACCTAACACCATTATGTGAGCGATTTTTCCCCCTGTATTGTTGAATAGCTTTCAAAATCATGATTCTTAATGGTTATGTAATTTCATCAAATGGATGGAGGATGTTTTATTTAAATACTCCCTGGGTTGTTGGAAATTTAGGTTGAATTGAATTAACTTCAATGACAGAAAAAAAAAAAAACGATGCTAGCTATTTATGAGGCAACAATGATTTCTTACCCTGCATGAGCAGCCAGCAATAAAAGTCAGTGACATGATCCAGCATGTGATGAAAGTTCCAGAAACGGCCGGGAAATGGATGGAGAAATCGTGAGGGATGAAGTGAGTTATTAGTGTTTATTATTTATATGGTACAGTAAATATACAGAGTGCAGGACTCAGCATTCGCTTGTCAGCAACTAACAACCAGTCCGTGGTGCCTCAGAGCCCGGACGATGCTTAAATCCACTAATCAAGGTGGCGTCATTAGAGGACACGGCAAGTCAGCCATTCCTGCCGGAGCTTCTCAGCACAAGGCCATTTCCTTCGCCTTGGGAGGGCTTTCATATTCAAGGACAACACCTCTGGTCCCCTGACAACTTCAGGGTATGTGTGTACATGCATGTGTGTGTGTGTGTGTGTGTGTGCACTCATGCCTCGGGGGAGGAGGGAGCAGCGTGAGGTGGGTGTTTTTCCTTCTTATTTTCTATAGCTTTGCCTCCTGGGATAGCAACTTTCAATGGCCACGCCCTGATCCTTGTTATTCTGAGAATCCCAACAGACCGGAAAGCGTCTCTTGCATGTTAGGCAGGGATTCTTATGTCCAATTGACAGGGAAATAGAGTCAAAGAGAATACAACAACTCAATCAAGATTTGTCTTTTCAAATAATAAACCAGGACCAAAACTGAGGACCCCAAGTCCCATGTCATGCAACATCGCAGCTGTCTCCATAGGACAGCATTTCTGAGTATCTTCCTGGCTCTGTTCACCTCTTCTTGTTTACGCTCATGTAGAAGTAAAATCTCTTCGGTGAAGTGGAGAGAGGGAGTTTGAGAAAGAAATCCTCTGTCATTCTGAGACCTTCAAATGGGGCTCCCTTCCAACCCCTCGGCTCTCTTAGTCTCCTTTTCCTGCTTTATTTTTCTCTAAAGAACATACCCCATCTAAAAGTATAGGTTTTACTTAAAAACCAAAACATCTCCTCGTTAGAAATAAGCTCCACTAGAATTAAGTTCTTTCAAATAGTGTGGAAACAGTAGAATATTATAATAATATAGCATAATACCATAATAATAATAGTCATCATGTATCAAGTATCTACTACATGTCAAAAACTTCCCAAATATTAATTCTAATTCTTGTACTATCCCGGTGACAGGCAAATATTCTTACTGCCCTTTTACAGGTGAAGAAAACTAAAGCTCAGAAAGGTGACAGGAGCTCCTCAGGATCACAGCTCAGATGGTGGCAGAGATGAGCTATGGTCCAAGCCAACCTGAGTTCAAAGCTATTTCCCCTCATATTATTCTGCCTTTAGAGAGACAACTGAGGAGGAACAATCGGGTCATTTTGGCTTCCAGCTAGGTCTTTTCTGCCCAGTATCTAGGTGGTGGGTCAGGGATGGGGAGCAGGTCCTGGGTCCCAGGACTTCTAGGAAGAGCTCCCTGCCCCCAGGCTCCTCTGCTGCCATTTTCTCCCCGTTGGCAAATCCTGTGGCTTCCTTCTTTCTCTGAAACACGTCTTTGCCCCATAGACTTGGGCTCCCTCAAAGTTGTTTATGAATGGGCTTTTGAGATTCTGCTCTGGGTGCCAAGAGCCAAAGGGCCCTTGGCAGCCCAGAAAGGAGGACATTTGGAACATTGGCAACATCTAAGTCAAATCTCACCCACTTCTATGTGCCCCTCGGAGCTGGAACCAAGCCCCTGATACAGACATATTCGAAAGCAGAGACATGGGGTAGGGGAGGTTTGCAAAATGACCCAGAAAATCTAACTTTGTATCATTTCTAACAAAGGTGCTGCTTGTACCCCTGTCTGCATGAATTCAGAGGTAGGTGGTTAACTGCCCCTTGGATCCCGAAACACGGACTTACCCTTCACCAGCTCTTCTAGCTTTGTAGATAAATGGTTTTAAACCTCCCTCCACCTTTATAAAATAGCACCTGAAGACTTTCATCAAACAAAAGCTTACCTGGCAAGCCAGAATGCAACCCAAACAAGGGCTAATCATGGAGAAGGTGGAAGTCTCCATCCAACGGGCCAGCCCAGGCTTTTTTCCTCCCCAACGCCAGTCCTGCCTCTTTTCACCAGACTCCTGTGAAGTTCTCAAAAACCACCACTGTCCTGGATCATCTGAGCCAGATGATGCCTCCTAACAGCCAGGAAGGGGCACAGGGTCACCTCACAAGCTCCCATCTTCTTTATAGGTAGGAGATGGAACCACTGAACAAGTGTTCAGGTAAATTTGGGTGTGACTCTGCAAAGGCCATGTTGAAGCCAACGTAGTTTCTGTGTCTTGAACTGTCAGAAACCATCCCTGGCAGAGCCACTTTACTGGGTCCCCAACGCAGGGCAGGAGAGCACAAGATGGAAGAATATTATCTGGATTTGGAATTGGTAGTTTCTCCACGCCATGGCTCTCATCTTTTCACTCTATCTTGCCATGAACCTCATAATTTTTATACTGACTCAGAGCAAATAAAATCTTGGATTAAATTTTATAATTTACATAGCTGATTTTATTCCTTCATTTATTCTGCAAATATTATTAAGTGCCTATAATGTGCCAAGCTCTGTTCCAGACAGTGGAAAAATCATAGTGAACAAGACAGGTGAAAATAATGTACATTTCATGGCTCAATCCTAATTTTGACAATTACAAACAATGTTTTTCTCTGGGAAGTGGGGGGCATGTGTCATCCAATGCCTTCTCCCATGCGAATGCCCCAAAGTTGACTTCTTTCCTCTTGGAAAGAAACTTCATACTCTGAACTTATTCATGCCATCAGAATAGTTATTTAAATTGCTCTTCAAAAACAGGCATATATTCAGATTTGCTGTGCTACTTATAACGCAAATTTAAAACAGCTTATGATCAAATGGCATTTTTTAATTTGTCTTGATTCATGTGAAAGTAATTTGAATTCACATTAGTATTCTGGAAACTGGTCATTAACAGTTTTTAACTGATTTTGTAAACACATTTTGCTAACAAAATAAACATAAACAGGAAAGGAGAACGCTCAGTGTAGCTGAGGCATGAAGACACACACCCATTAAAGGGGAAGGACAAAATCCCCAGAGTAAAATGGTGAAGGCATTTGAGAGTCATTTCATCTCCAACTTGCTTCATGAAAAATCTGCCAGAAAAATGTGAATAATTTCACATTTGCCTGATGAGGAATATTAAGCTGCAGAGCTGTTTGTGTGTCTATCACGGATCATGGCAAACAGTTGAGATGGGGAGGGAGGCGGGGCCTGATGAGCGTTTGATAAGGCAGGAGGGCAATAGCATGTGGCAGGAACCAGCAAAGTGCTGGGCTGCCTTCACACTTAGCCAGAGTGGGAGATTCGGAGATGCACAAAATGGGGAAGGTTTAGTGGCCTGGCTCTCCTCCAGTCGGGCGGGGGGAGGGGGTCCTCTACCCACATCCCCACTGGGGGGAGGCACTTCAGCTCACCTTCCTATGACACCCCGTTGACCCACATGCTTTAGTCCCCAGCGGTTTGGCATTTAAATATGCACCTTGCAAATAAGCAAAAACTAATTGCACACGTCTACTGATTTTATAGGGATCTAATTTGTAACCACCCTGGCAACACCCTTGCATCCCTTTTCCTTCTCCTGGTCACCTCACATCCCACACTCTCTTAGGCATCCTTCTGTCAACTCTCCCTAAATGCCTCCAACCTGCTCTAACTCCAGAACTTCTTGTTCTCCTCCTCCCATTTGCAAAAGTACAAAGAGCTCTGGAGCCCACAAGGAGGGCGGGAAAGGAAAGGGAATTCCTTAAGTAAGACCAGACCATTCTATTGAGCTGGTTTTATGGAATTGCAATACGACTCAATGTAGTTCCTGGAGGGACAAAGCACACGTGGCTTAGCAACATGGGTTTGGGAGTCAGGCCCAGCCCTGCCACTGGGTAAGATCCTTCGTCTTTCTGAACTTCACTTTCTTATCTGAATAACAGGGAGAGCAACATTCATTTCATGTGGTTGCTAAACAGGTGAGGTGTTTATCAAGCATTTGACACAGTGTATGTTCAATAAATGGATGGCGGAACTATTTTTGCCATTCTGTCTTTCCTCGAAATGTTCCAACATCTCCTGGTGCCAATAATTTTCTGACCTCCTCCTTCCTAAATATTGATCCAATTCAACATTGACTGAGCCCCTAGTCCTGCCAGGAATTGTGCAGGAGTTGCAGATAGGTGACAAAGACAAAGTCCCTGCTCCCGAGAAGCACCAACAATCACTTGTGATTCCTTATAGAATTCTTTATAGAATTCATAGACTAGAACCAATGAACTAAAGTTTACATGAATAGACTAACAAGAAGATAACCTGCTTCAAGATATGGCCAGTTGCTCTGTGTCTCTTCATTTGTGTCTGGAGATGGGAAAGACAAGATGCCCTGCTACCACTTAGCTCTAGGTGGGTCACTGGCTTCTTGAAACCTCAGTTTCCTCATCTGTGAAGTAGGGATTCTACAACTTGCCTGGCCTGCAATTCTAAGCCTTTGTGAGGAAAGACACAGGAGAGTGAACATGATTTGGAACTGCAAAGTGCCATGTGAATGTAAGGTTGTTGCTATTGCCAGTCCTGATTATTATAAGCAACCTTGGATCCTCCAAGTTCTCTTCCAGCACCCCTCGATGAGGTGTAGAGGGGGAGCCCCAGAGGCTCCAAGGGCAGGAACACTCTACTGCCCCACAATTGCTATGTTGACCCTACCCTAATGAGCCTGCGAGAGTCATGACTCTTTGGCTTCAGGTGACAAAGACGCAACTCACACTACCTTCAGGGAAAAAAATAGGAATGCCCTAGCTCATGACATCCAAGAAAAGGCTATATAGGGTATTCCTGAGTCACAGGGCAGCTCAGAATACAATGCCTTCTTTTGGGAAATGCTCCTTCAAACCGTTTAGTTTTTGGAAAGGACTGCCACTCATATGCTACTTCTCCCTGGCCACAGTG
The DNA here is from genome assembly GCA_963574885.1 of Lepilemur ruficaudatus. NCBI lineage: Eukaryota > Metazoa > Chordata > Mammalia > Primates > Lepilemuridae > Lepilemur > Lepilemur ruficaudatus. The sequence goes on from CAUYRT010001488.1 coordinate 11,961, forward strand.
ATTGGTCCAAGTTGGACTTTGTAGCTGATGCTGATGGTACTTGTCTAACCTGCACACCGAGGAGACTGAAAGTACCATTGAGTTAATTCACATTGAGTAACCATCAAGAGATGAGGGCAGGAGTTGGTGCATAAACACTCCAGCTTCCTCACTCATCAGTGGGGCCGGGACTTGGTGCAAAATTTAAGGGAGCGCCAAAAACTCAATAATCAAAATAAATCAGGTTGTGATGCAATTTTTTTATTTGCATAAATGTATGGGGTACAAGTGTAATTTCATCACATGGATGTATTCTCTTGCATAGTGGTGAAGTCAGGGCTTTAGTGTATCTATCACTGGAATAACATACATTGTACCCATTAAACAATTGTTAGTGATGCAATATATTTGAAAAATAAAAATTAATGTAAACATTCCAGAGTGTAAAAAATAGCAAAATTTTAAATAAAGGCAGCTCTGGTATTACCGATTTCTCTTTTTGCCTCAGGCTCTAATACAGCTCAGCTGGGCATTGGTGTGTATCTTTTAATATCTTGTTTGCAAGTTCAGTAGAAAACAGAAGTGAAAGCAGCCTTGAACAGAGGCTGAGATGTCCTCCTCAGCAGGCTTCTAATTGGACCAACCTGTGGTCTGCCCCAGCCCAGGCTATCATCCCCCATAAGTGTTGCCTAGAGCTCCGTGCAAGGGGCAAGGCTGGGACATGTGAGAACAGTAGTCTGAGGACATATGGGCAGTTTATTCTTTGATGTCCTTGGAAGAGTGGTCACAATTTGCATGACATACGCCAACCACAAGGACAGATACACCTCAGGAGAGTGAAGGTCATTTCAACTAACAAATCATTCTCCATAATGGAGAAAGTAAACAACAGATCAAGACACAAACATGGCAAGTTCCTATGAAAAGACGTTAAGTTGGTTCTCTCTCTCTCTTTCTCTCGCTCTCTCATCTCTCCTTTACATCTGGAGGCACCCTTGGCAGGTAACTGAATGACACAAAGCAGCACGTAGGAGAATGGCTTCTTTCTTAAGCACACCCCAAATGAGAGTACTACCTAGAGATTAGTGTCTCTTTTGTGGGGAGAATTTGATACTTGCACCATTATAAAGCAAGCTTGGGGGAAGCTAAGCCCACGATCAGAATGTAATTGAAGTATGTTACCTATAATAGGTTCAGATGTTTGTGATCTTCAGCACTTTATGAATTCTGCAGCAGATGGGCGAAGGCCAGGTAGCAGGCACGAACAGACTGGGTTAGGCAGGCTGGCACTCTGACAAGGGCAGCCACAGCTGTGGTTCGGGTGTTATTCAGCACGCCCACCCACTGCACCAGCAGCCTGCCTTCCCCAGCTCGCGGCCACGGCCGCCTTAATGAAGAGTGGAGGTAAGCATGAATCCTGGCTTTCCAGGGATCGCAACATTTGAGAAACCCAGAAGGATCAACATGATGGAAATGGTGCCAGATTCTTTTGCCTCTTGCCTTTCAACAAAAAGAGAAAGAAAGGAGGGAGAAGACAGAGGAAACCTGCTAATAAAATATACATCTAAATACTTGCCCTTTTGCCTGGGCTTTTCATTTCTTTCCTCAAAAATTCTGTGCTGGGAGAGACGGGGGGAAGCAGAGAGTCATAGCTGACAAAAGAAATCTTGAGTGCATACAAGAAGAATTTAGGCAAGCCTGTGTAATGGACGGGATGCTGTGGTTGGAGTTTCAAATTCTTGCCCTGTCAAATCCTTGCCCCATTGTGTCACTTAGGCCAGTTCTTAACCTGCCCGGCTTTCTGTTTCCTCATCTGTCAAATGACCAACATATAATAACTGTCTCACAAGCTGTCTGTTTGCATCACGAAATGAAGTAATATGTCAATAGCTAATACTTACTGAGCACTTACTATTGGTCAAATTGTATGTATCAACTCTGAAGTCCTCCTAACAACCCTGTGTGTTAGGCCCTGTTACAATTCTCACTTATTGAAGAGAAAACAGCAAACAATGTAAATAGTTTGCCGAACAATGTAGCCAGTAAGTGGTAGACCTGGATGAAGCAATGCCAGGTCTAAAGCCCACATGTTTAAGTCCTGGGTTATACCAGGTCCCCAGGTCCTTACCAGCAATTCCAAACTCCAAAAAGCTCTGAAAACCAAAAGTAGTTCTAATTTATTTGACAGCAGAACTGGGCTTGACCTGAATTATTTAGTAGCAGAAACTCACCTGGACTGACTTGACATTGTTTCTGATTTTTATTTGTCCCACTTAATGTAAACATTCAAACGTCTTGACAGCAAAATATATCAATTTGCTAGTTGGATCACAGGGTACCACCCCAGTTGCTGCTGGGAGTTAGATAATATATCCTTTATAAAATTTGGAAATTCTGGATTTTGAAACCCCTCTGGCTCCAAGGGTTTGACTGTGGCATTGCAGACCTGTGCTGCCTTTTCAGGGTAGACACTTGACCTAAGTTTGATGACATTGAGTTTGCTTTATAATTCACAAATGCAACTAGTGTATCTGTTTCTAAATATATTTGATCAGGTATTCATTCAACAGATACTTATTGCATGCCTACTATGTACTAAGTACCATTTTAGGCACTGTGGATAGTGTGAACCAAATACATGTTTTCCTGGCCCACAGAAAGCTTACAGTCTAAGAGGAATAATAATAGGGGAAAATAAAAGAGCAACATATTTTAACAATAAGGTGTTATGGACCAGAGTATAGGATGCCCTGCATTCTCCTCTGTCTCTAGGCATATACAACAGAAATGAGCATAACCTGTAATAACGGAGAAATAAAAGAATTTGGGAGAAAAAACAACAACCCATAATTATTCTAAGAGAGTAAAACTGTGTGCTTGAAATATTGAAGTAATTATCAGGTTAAATTTCTATGATCCCTGCAATTTCTATGAAACCTGGAAATGTTGGGAGCGTAGGCCTGGCATATCTCTTAAAGCAAAATTATACTTCTTTTTCACTCAGACACAAAGGTCATAATTAAAGATATAATGAAGCTAAGTGAGTAATGGGATCTGTGATTCACTGGGGGAGTGCAGGTTGCCTGAGGCCTCCTCCTGCCCCTGGGGGTGGGAGTCACCAGGTCAGATAGCCTGGAGAGCCCCCCAGAGCCCAGAACTTTCAAGTAGAAGAATGCAGAGTTGTCACCAGGGGCACCAGGAAGTGGCCCCTGAAAATACCCAACCAGAGGAAAAGCTTCCCAATTTATCTTCTCCCAGGTTTATTAGCATCATTTTTCTTGAATATTAAAAAAATAGGTACTTACAGTAAAAGATTTGGAAAGCTTTTATTTAAAAAGTCTCAAGATGTATGAAACATTTCACCTATAACCATCTCACTATTCCTGATGCAACCACTATTAGTTTTTTAATAAATTTCCTTCTAGACTTTTCTATGTGCTCTTCCTCATAGTTAAGATTTTCTTCTATCCAATACTTGGTATCCTACTTTTTCCACTTAACGGTATCATTCATGATGGTAACAATAACAAGCCACTGGCCACTGTCTATGTCCTGCGTTTAAATGCTTAAGCAATCTTATAAAGTGTGTTCCACAACGGGCAATTACTTGACATCTCTGTCGTTCAGCTGCCTGTCTGTAAAATGGGGTATTAATAGTGCCTACCACATAGGATTGTTGTGAGGATCTTGAGTTCATACAGCTAAAGCACTTGAAAGAGTGCCGGGCATGTGCTAAACACCTGATAGTGTTAACTAGTATTATTACCCCATTTTGCAAACGAGGAAACCAAGGCATAAAAGGTTAAGCAGCTTGTCCAAGGTCAGTAGCTGGTGGGGAGCAGGGTGAGGACTTGAATACGCTCAGTACGACTCCAGAGTCCATGGCCTTAAGCCAAGTATGGTGAGAGCCAAGTTTCTTTTGAGAAAAAGAACTGAAATTTGGTCCACAGTTGGCATTATGACATATATTGATATATCTTCTGGATTGCAGGGGTTCTAAACAGAAGCCAGATTGTCACAAAGGACAGTGGGGTCCTGAGGGAGAAACTTCCATGAGGAAAGCAGGTGCCTCTAGGTTCCTCGAGTGAGAAACTGTGTCTATGTTCTTTACAACCATATCCCTGGTTCCAAGAATAGCACCTGACCCACAGTAGGTATTCAGTAGAGGTGTTGACTGGATAAATTTTGCAGGATAGAGTCATACTTAGCAAATGCTTAAAGATCAGAGAGACTGATGGTTCCAGGGTAGCTGCTGACATCAGAACTCACCCTGACTTAGCCACTTCGGCAGAATGTCAGTTCCCTGAAAGAGTCATGAGAAGCATACTATATAGAGTCTCCCTAAACCCTGCAACACTTGGGACCCCCTGCTTCGGGACTCTCATCCTAATTTAGCTAGGCCGTCTCCAGCTCATCTCCTGAAAGCATCATTGGCCAGGGAAAACTTCAATGGAGTTTCAGCCGTATTGGAGTTTTACCTACCAGCTGGTGGTAGAAACATGGTTCCAGCTTGACTTGCACAGATGCGGTGGCTGCTTAGGGTACAGTGGAAGGGGCAAAGCTCCAGTCAGAGAAAAAAAAAAAAAAGCTATGTTACCAAGCTCTGAACACTTTAGGGTTCTACCTACTGTGGTATCTCCACCTTCCTCAACTGAACAAACAAAAGATAATCTTGCTTGTTTTGCAAGTAAGGTAATTGGGGAATCTACAACATCAGGGAGACAAAAGCAGGATCCCTGCTCCTTAGCACTGAGACATTGCCAGAGATCTGCCACAACAGGAGAGTGGCAGTGGGGCATTCCACTGGTGGCATTCCACTGGTGGGCCTCTTGTGGACAGTGGTTCTAGCTTGGCTAGACATGACAGCAAGCATCAATCTGGACAAATTCATTTGAGTCCATGGTAGAGGTCCAGAAACGTTAGGGGAGGAAAATCCCTTGGGGGCCTGGACTTTTAAATTGAATTGGTGGAGGTTCAGGGTCACAGTCATTCGGGCATTAAAATGCCAATGCAACATTGAGTTGCAGTGGTTACTTAATTTATGTGTAGTTGGGGAGGCAGGATGGAGTGGTGTTTAGGCATGGGCCTTGAATTCCCATAGATCTAGGGGTGAATATCAGTTCCATTTCTTGAGCAGGTTATTTAGCTTCTCTAGCCTTGGTTTTCAAGTCTATAAAATGGGAGTGATGATATAGCATTGAGCTCTCTTGAGGGTTACATAAAGCGAAGGTCCTGGTCTATATCAACTATTGGAAATAAAGCAGCCTCTTGCTTTGGCACCAGCACGTTCATGCACGTCATCTCATTTCCTCTTTGCAATAACCCTTTAAGTGAGGTAGTATTACTATCATCCCACAAAGCCTCAGAGACCTCGAGCAATTGCTTCAGATCACACAAACTATAAGTGGTGGACCCAAGACTCTCTCAGGGTCCTTCTGGGTCTCTTAAATTATATCAGGCAAGGAATTCAATAAAGTGAATGACCTAATTGACAAAAGTTTTTAAAACGTTAACCTTTAGTGTGAAATAAACCTGAGTGCTGTAATTAAGCTGCAAACAGCCCCTAAATTTAAGGTGTTGGGCTACCTGTGTTGCAGGGAGTTGGCCCCAAAAGGTGACACCTCTTCCCCTCAGAAATACCATCTCATTTCTCTGTTCCTCTGTTACTTGAGAGAGTTTCAAAGTCTCTAGCAAAGTCTAGTTTGGCAAAGACTAGTCTAGTTTCAAAGTCTCTATGTCCTGTAAGCATGGAATTAATTAGGGATGTGAGCGAATATTGAAAGGTTCATTGTGATATTATTTAAACTAATGCTCAATCATGGGAGATTGGTCAATTAAATTGTGAAACACATAATATAATGGAATAATGTAGACTTATTTAAAACGATGTTACAGAAATATGTCTGCAAGTAAGGTAAGTTTATCACGGACTATTATTACAACACAGTGTGTTATGATTCCTTTTAAATAATACATATCATATATGCATAGAAAAGACTCTGGAAGGATCTATATTGACATGTTGCATTGGCTGAGTCCAAACAGGTTTTAGGCTGGTTTTTTTTTATATACATTTTTTTT